>SJYV01022354.1:0-13225 GCA_006410875.1 Neotragus pygmaeus
TCTAAAAAGCAAGTTTTGTTTTTCTACTACTGAAGTAACAGAGAATCTCTTATTCATTTTGTGTTAATCTCCAATTAATGATGGCTTTTTCAAAGCTTAAATTCTAAGTTTCTCTGTCCCCCAGTCTGGATGTCAAGTGGTTTGAATGATCTGCAAAACACTTCAGCTCTCTGGGGGAGCATGTATTCAAAGGAACCCTTCCGACGACTCCTGCTGTAAATCAGAGAATCCTTTTGTATTGCAGCTAATCACCCCTGTATTTATCTGCTTTGTATGTCTGGACGATGGTATACTAGGTTTTCTTAAAGCAGGCATTCTCCTATGAGGCATTTTGTTTGTTTCATTACAAACATAGCTACATAGCTACAGTATGAACATAGGAATGGTGTTAAGAAACGCCATGGTTATGTGTCACTGGAATTAATACACATGGACCTTGCATTGATATTTAAAAGCAGCCACAGAGATTCAGTTTACACAAATTAGACATTCTGATGAAATTTAAAATAAAACAGAAGAATTTTTGGTGGTAAGTACATGGATTTTTGACTCTCCTGTAATTTTAAGGAGTTTCAGTTATTTTATTATGCATGCATTGCATACATGCTCAGTTCCTCAGTTGTGTCTGACTCTCTGCAAACCCATGGACTGTAGCTCACCAGGTTCCTCTGTCCATGAAATTTTCCAGGCAAGAATACTGGTGCAGGTTGCCATTTCCTCCTTCAGGGGATCTTACCAATGCAGGCTTGAACCAAGTCTCCTACATCAGCAGGCAATTTCTTTACCACTGAGCCCCCTAGGAAGCCCATTGTATTTTGTGTATTTAACCCAATTCCTCAAGAAGAGTTAATTGTCTTACCACATATTTATTGCTTTGGATCCTTGTTGGGTTCATACCAAGGAGCAAACTGGTCCTTAAAGTTTGTAGACCCTGAAATAAATTTTTACAAAGCAAATGCTTTTACATATTTTAGACCTATAGGCAATACTTGCCATTAAGTTTTGTTGTGCTGGGTTTGTTTCATGAGCTTGAATTTAGTCTTGAATTTAAGGAGTGCTCCAAGTCCTTTTAGAAACTGTGACATCTATCTTCTCTTAGTTTATCCTGTTCAACAGGTTTTGAAACCTGAAACCTAAGTATGATAATTGACATTTGCTTTTCTCCCTGTATCATGCCATTCCTTCTTCATTCCTCTCCCTTCCCTGTGTTCCATTCCCTCTCCTCCCCCCTCCTCTAGACAAAACAAAATGGGGCACTTTGTAGGGAATGCTGAGATAATTATTGTGGTTTTTAATCATTCATGCCCTAGTCATTAAACATGCATCACTGGAATGTAAACAATGTTATCTTAGTATGTTAATTGGTCATAATATTTTAAATAAAAAAAGTGATATGAAAATTAAAAATAATAATAAAAACAAAAATTTAATGGAACTTAATCTCTGAATTTGTCAAGACATTAGGGTGTATGTGCAGTCTAAAGGATTTGCTATCAAGCAGGTAGGCAAAATACTTCTAAGACAAATGTGCTTTTCTTCCTGACAAACAGCAAAGACAAGTTCTTCCCTGCAATCAGCATTAAACACAGCTTAACAAGAACAGGCAAGCTGGCTGCAGGAAGGTTCAATGAGACCAGCCCAGTATTAGCATCTGATAACTGAATCAGGGAGGCCAGCCTCATCTCAGGGGGCAGCCAGTCTGCCTTGCACCGTGGCTCTCTCTTGCCTCTGCCTACACCAAGAATTACATGGCAACAAAACTCAGCCCAGTATGCAGAGGTCCCAGGCTGGATGCTAAACAAACTCTGATCAAGTCCCAACAAAGAGAGTGACCTGAGCATAGACAAATATTAAGATTGCAAGCAACCACTGTGGACAAGGCATCTTTCAGGTTTACTGGCTTGAGACATGGGTTCAGAGAATGTTTCCTAACGAGAGCGATGTCTGAAAATAATGGATCAAAATGAGAATGCATCAAGGAATCAGGCAAAAACAGAAAGAAGGGGAAAGATAAAGCAACATGACAGAGAAACATGCCTGTCCTCCAAATTTTACAAATATGCAATACTTTAAAACATCTTTAAGACAAAGAAGGTTTAAAAACAAACCAACCAACCTCTCCCCGTCCCTCACATTTTACTTTGGGTGGGAAATCAGTAAGAGATCATTTTCCAAAACTTGCCGCAGAACTTTATAGATGGAGGAGAGGACGAATAAAGGGATGACCAAGGCAAAACACAGCCCCATTCTCTGATCCCATGAAATGGCTGAACACTGGTAAACTTGCTCTTTCAAATACATTTCCTGCTTTTTCTATTCTAGCACTGCCCTCCTGTGGTAAAATGGCAACATTGCAACCTACAGCATTCCACTTTAGCCAATCACCTTTTCCTTAAAAATAGTAAGAAAAAATCATGGAACCCCTGCCCTTGGTCAAGCTTCATACTAAGTGCTTTATACACATTAACTTATTTAAGGTAGGAACTAGTATCTCCAGTTTACACATACTCTAACTTGCTTGTGATCACATAGTAATTAAGTGGCTCTGAGAATTTCAAAAGACGATTGATTTACATGATTGTGCATTGCATTAGGTAAATATTAACGTTTTAAACAAACATCTGTTACAGAAATATAGATAGGAGCTTTAATGAATTACTAAACCATCCTATTCCTTATTTTGCAGTATATACTTCCATTTGCTCTGCAGCCATCAGAAATCCTTTCATGTGACTGGGAAAATGTTATACTTTTTTTGTGTAAAGATTAGTTTAACCTTCCTTATGTTTAGATTTTAAATAGTTACCAAAGCAAGATTAAAATAGTTACCATACCACTCACAAAATCTGCAGAAAAAAGCAGGACCTTGTCTCTTCTCTCCCACTCACACAAAGTGGATACTGCCTGAGATAATGAGCTTTATAAATAAATATTATAAATTTATAAATAAAACCATTGTTTTAAAGCTTAATATTTGTTTATAACCTGTTCTAATGCTCACTTCTAACCTGAAATCTACCTAAATATTAATGAGGAAAAGTCCACCCACAGTATTATTCATTCTAATAGGAATGTAAATCTCTGGCTTTTAGCTCATTAAGTTAAAGAGGCACTGGAGACAGGCAGGCTGATGAGCACACGAGTTCAGCTGTGGCTGTCCGACTCAGGTAAGAGACCAAGAGCCGGGGCAGGTCTTGCTGGGAACCAAAGGGTTCATCCTTGACAGAATCTGGGATGCTGAGTAGAAAGCTACATGAGCACATGAGCCAAGTTGGGACACTCTGGTCTGGGATGGGGAAGTGGTCTGCGGGCAGGGCCCCCTGCTGGGCGTTCTCAGTTTCATGGGGTAAGAGAGAGTGAGCAGGCAGGAGAATGTCTGCGAAGCTGGGAGAGATGCTCAGGGACACAAGGGAGAAGTACCTCCGAGGTAGGTTTTGTTTTATGGAGCAGTGGAGTCAATATAATTGATATCCATTGAGATAGTTGATAGGAAGGCATTTCCAAGGATGGTAGACTCTAAAAAGTTCACCATAGTTATAGGAACAGGATAATCCATGTATTTCCCAAAGTTCTTACCCGCACACAGCTTCACGGCTGTAACACAGGAAATGAAAGCACCATGAGACCAGTTCCTCAGGGAGGGTCTCAGGGAGGTAGGGCCACATCCCCCTCCGTATCCAGAGCTTTGGGTTTCTCCCTCCAGTCCACGCTTGAGGCCTTGGACTGGGAGAAGGCAAGGAAGCAGAATTGAGCACTGAGAGCAGAGAAGCTGGTTCCAACCAATTCTCAGCAGGATTCTGTACCCTCCTCTGCCGGTCCCAAGCTAGGAGCAGACCCACAGGGTGAGGCTGCGGTCAGTAGACAAAGTCTGCCTCCCCAGCTGGCAGAGAGCATTTCTAAACTGATTGGCAAGTATTTTGCTGGGCTGACCCCAAGCAAAACTGGGAGGTGAGCCCAGTAGCTTTATCCCCTCTCCCCTCCCCTGCAAGGAAAGGGCCTTACTTTACTTGTAAGTTTACCTTACTACTCACCGACCATTTGTGTTTTCATCCTTCTCCCAAATGAGGAATCAGTGGCTTTCCTTGTTATAATGCTGGCCATCAGTGTGATCCAAGGAAGTGGAGAAAGACCCACCACCCTGTGACCACCACGCATCCTGGCAGTATCCGGCAGCATGCGCCCTTTGTATCTGTAACCCCTCCCCTATGCCCGGGTAGCTGGGCGCACCGCACGTGTGATTAATGTTAAGTGAGGTACCAGCAAAGCACTGGATTGGGCAAGGAAGTCAGGTGGTTTCCAGCGCTATGGGTTACTACTGTGTCATCCTAAATAGGCAACTCACTCCCTGTCGTAGCAAGATGCAGCACAGCTGGGTCAGCCTAACAGGGCCGCGCAAATGAAAGAGGGCAAGTGAGATGCTTTGGAAAGGATGAGACTTAATACTACTGTGCTTGGAGGGTATCGCCAACGAGAAGTAAGTATGACCCTCCACGTGGGGTCCAAAAAACTCAAGGAGGATCAGTCAAACCAATCACACGGAGAGCGAGAAGTATGTTTTCTTACCCTGGGGAGCAGAAAAGTTTAATACAAAGGGTGATGGGAAGGGAGAAAAGGTAATATATTGAGACAGGCAGGAAGGTAATATGAATTTATGAGCCAAAGATAATATATTTCTGCTCTGTGTGTTCTTGAAAGTTATATCTTTATATCATGTAGAAGAAAAAGGGTGATTTCTTTCAGAAAAATTCAATCAATAATACCTAATAAATGTATCATATAAAAATACTGTACCAGAATCTGTGAAGGGTTTTCTTCCTTCTGTGTTCCTTATTTCAATCAGTGGCATCACCACCCACCTCTTCATCCAAGCCAGGCTCCTCCCTTTCTCTCAATCCCACCCCCCCATCCCATCAACACCAATTATACCCTTTTNTTAACACTCATCTACTTACAGATCATCATATTATAAGAAATACTGGGTTTGATAGCATTGCTCACTGCTTCTCTATCAATGTATTTGTAATATTTATGTTTACCTTTCAAATTTGCTCCTTAGTCCAGATTTCTTAGGAAAAAAAAATACATATCTGATGGTTAATAAAATTCGTTCTGCTTTCCATTTATTAGAAGCTATACTGGAAAAAAATTATTGAGCATTGAACTACATACTTGATACACTGTTATAGAAATGACTCCTCATTGTGCCTAAATTAGGGAATGTAACAGTAATTGCACCATGAGTTAATTCTTGGGGAAAAAGGAANTCGTTCTGCTTTCCATTTATTAGAAGCTATACTGGAAAAAAATTATTGAGCATTGAACTACATACTTGATACACTGTTATAGAAATGACTCCTCATTGTGCCTAAATTAGGGAATGTAACAGTAATTGCACCATGAGTTAATTCTTGGGGAAAAAGGAAAAAACAATGGGAAACAATTATTAACTTGGAGTGATAATAATGCTTCTATTCTGAAGAGAGAAAAGTCCCAGAAACTCTCAGTATTTATTATTAAATAAAAGAGTTTATTTGTTCCCCAGGCTTTATTCCAGTAAAGATCTCAATGGAGACATCATAAAATGATGCCTTTATAATTATGATAACTAATTATAAGTTAATTTCAGAAAGGGAATTTTGGGATCAGAGGCTGTGCATTATTTGTGTCTCTATATTTTTGAGACAAACTTAACCCAGATAGCTTTGTTTCAAATGTGGTATCATTTATCTCTTGGTTTATTTGAAAATATAACATTTATTTTAGGTTAATTTTAGATTCACAGAAAAGTTGCTGAAGTAGTTCATAGAGTTCACATATACCTTTCACATGTTAACATCTTACACTGCTGCTGCTGCTGCTGCTAAGTTACTTCAGTCATGTCCAACTCTGCGACCCCATAGACAGCAGCCCACCAGGCTCCGCTGTCCCTGGGGTTCTCCAGGCAAGAACACTGGAGTGGGTTGCCATTTCCTTCTCCAAAGCATGAAACTGAAAAGTGAAAGTGAAGTCACTGANTGTCCAACTCTGCGACCCCATAGACAGCAGCCCACCAGGCTCCGCTGTCCCTGGGGTTCTCCAGGCAAGAACACTGGAGTGGGTTGCCATTTCCTTCTCCAAAGCATGAAACTGAAAAGTGAAAGTGAAGTCACTGAGTTGTGTCCAACTCTCAGCGACCCCATGGACTGCAGCTCACCAGACTCCTCCATCTATGGGATTTTCCAGGCAAGAGTGGTGGGGTGCCTTCTTTGAACATCTTACACTAGTATGATACAAATCACATAATTAATGAACCAACATTAATGCATCACTTCCTAAGTTCATGCCTTATTCATATTTCCTTAGTGTTTACCCCCCCTTTTTTTTTTCTGTTTCATGATCTCATCCAGGATACCATATTACGTTTCACCACCATGTCTTCCAGTATCCTCTCCTTTATGACACTTTTTCTGACTCCTTGCTTTGGATGACCTTGAGTGTTTAAAAGAATGCTATTCAAGAATATGAAGAATGACTTTTAACTGAGATTTGTCTAGTATTTTCTTATAATTAAACATGAGTTACTGGATTTGGGATGGGGGACGATGCTGTTCTTTTCATACTATCTGAAGGATAACATTTTTGTCATTATAATTGAGGCTAAACATCATCAGTTGACTGAGAGATTGTCTCCACTGTGAAGTTGTTCTCTGTAAATTTCTATACTGTATTCTTAGGAAGGAGGTTGATGTTCACCACTCATATGTAGGGGTGAAGAGTTACATACCACCTCTTGGTGAGACAATACTAACATAAATTATTTGGGATTATTTTGAGCGAGAAATCTATTACTCTCTCGTTTATAGTTTCAATCATTTCATTGGCATGAAATTCAGGATACCTCTTTTATATTTAGGGTTATAATCCAATACAGGGCTTCCCAGGTGGCACTAGAATAAAAGAATTTGCCTGAAAATGCAAGAAACACAAGAGACATGGGTTCAATTCCTGGGTTGGGAAGATCCCCTGGAGTAGGAAATGGAACTGCACTCTGGTATTCTTGCCTGGAAAATTATATGGGCAGAGGAGATTGGTGGGCTACAGTCCATGGAGCTGCAAATAGTCGGATGTGACTCAGCATGCAAGCACACACACATACACATCCCATATGATGCTATATTATTTATTTCAGCTTTGACCACTGGAATTGGTTCAGTCAGCTTCTTCATCGCTTTGACATATTTCAATAGCTTGTTTCTTTTTTGGAAAACTTTTCTATTTTTGACATTATATCCAGGATCATCTTGTATATTTCCTGTTCCAGTATTAGACTCAGTCATTTGTCCAAGGAGTTCTAATTTCTTTTATTGGAGAATGGTGTTAGAAACCAAGATCTGGGCATTGGATATGTTCATTGCTACTTGGGTGTTGTTGCTTCCAGGGTCTCTTAGCCACAGATTTTGGAATTATATGTGGAATTATAATACAGATATATACATATACATATATATATATATATATATATATATGGAGCTTTATATATAAAACTATTTCTATATTTATCCATCTGTATATATATTATACTAAACATAAGTTCAGAGTAATATCACCAGCTCTAATCCAGGTTTACATGGCTCACCCTAGCATTCACCCCTCACTTACAGCAGTGAGAAATCTGGCTCCTACCACCTGTAATTATTTACTGATTTATTCTATTCCAGAATACAACTACGGTGGTTCCAGAATTGTTAACTCATATGACATAAGAAATAACTGACAACTAGATGACAGTGCATGTGCACAGTTCCTGTTGTCTTCAGTGTTATATAGACTCCATGGATTTCCAGTCACTTAAGTTAGCTTTTATTTTTCCCTGCTTCATCAATGAGATGATGTCATACTATTGTAACAGGTTATTTTGTCACAGTCTGCATTTCATCATGACATCTGATGTTCTTCCTCAAAGTATTGGAGTTTCAGCTTTAGTATCAGTCTTTCCAATGAACACCCAGGACTGGTCTCCTTCAGAATGGACTGGTTGGATCTCCTTGCAGTCCAAGGGACTCTCAAGAGTCTTCTCCAACACCACAGTTCAAAAGCATCAATTATTTGGTGCTCAGCTTTCCTCACAGTTCAACTCTCACATCCATACATGACCACTGGAAAAACCATAGCCTTGACTAGATGGACATTTGTTGGAAAAGTCATGTCTCTGCTTTTGAATATGCTATCTAGGTTGGTCATAACTTTCCTTCCAAGGAGTAAGTGTCTTTTAATTTCATAAGAACTTAGCAGCTTTCAAAAATGCAGTACAGTATTTTTTATCACAACTTTGGTTGTACATTACATCCCCATAACTAAATTATAGGTAGAAGTTTGTACCTTTTGATTTTCATTCTATTTGCCTATACCCTATTTCCCAGCCTCTAGTAACTATCAATAACTGGGTATATGAGCTTGGATTTTTTTTCTTTTTCTTGTTTATCTTCTATGGTGAAATATTTGTTGAGATCTGTGGCCTATTTTTAAAAATTATAGTTTCCTTATTAAGTTTTTTGAGATATTTGTGTATTATTGATAAAAGTCCTTTATCAAATACATGGTTTGCAGATATTTTTCCAAGTGTCTTCACTGGGCAAAGTTTGGAATAAAGTCTAAATTTTCAATTTTCTCTTTCATGGATTGTACATTTAATGTTGTAGCTAAAAATGTATTCCAATACTCCAGGTCACTCAAATATTCTCCAATATTTTTTAGAATATTTTAGGTTTATAATCCATTTTCATTTATTTATTTTGAAAAGTATAAGATATAGGTTGAATTTTTTGCCTGTAGATGTCTAATTGTTCCAGCATCTTTTACTAAAAAATTTCTCTTTCTCAATTGATCCTGATCAACAACCAGTTGACTGTTATTTGTGTGGAACTGTTTCTGGCCTCTTTGTTCTGTTCTGTTAATCTACATGTCTAGACTGGTAGACATGTATAATTCACCAGTAACATTGTCTTGGTTATTCTAGTTTCATATTATGCCTCAAAATTAAGCAGTGTGAGTCTTCCAGTTTTGTCCTTTTCAAATACTGTGTTCGCTCTTCTACATCCTTTCCTGTGTAAATTTTCAAATGTTTCTTTGATACCTGTTTTCAAAAGTGTGCTGAAATTTTGATTGAGAATGTACTGAATCTGTAAATAGTGTCAAGAAGATTTGATATCTTAACAATATTGAGTCTCTTAATATATGAATGCAGAAAATCTCTCCATTTACTTAAATCTTTATTTCTTTCTGCATACAGATTTGTTCATTTCAAGTTAGATTTATGCCCAAGAACTTTATTCTTTGATATTGTTTTAAATTATTGTTTTATTTAAATTTCATATTCCAATTATTATTTGCTAGAACATAAAAAATGTACTTTGTATAATAACCTGGTATTCAGTGAACTTATTATACACACTTACTAGTTTTCTTAGATTCTTTGAGCTTCTCTACATAGACAATCATGTCATCTGTAAATAAAGATAGGTTTACTTTCTTTGAATTTATATGCCTTATTTTTCTTATTTTATTAAATATGATTTGCAGTTGATGTTGAATAGAAGTGGTAAGAGAGAACTTACTGCTCATCTTTTTCATATTTGGCTATGCTCTATGGCTTGTGGGATTTTAGTTTCCTTGCTGCTGCTGCGTCGCTTCAGTTGTGTCCAACTCTGTGCGACCCCAGAGATGGCAGCCCACTAGGCTCTCCCATTCCCGGGATTACTCCAGGCAAGAACACTGGAGTGGGTTGCCATTTCCTTCTCCAATGCGTGAAAGTGAAAAGTCAAAGAGAAGTCGCTCAGTCATGTCTGACTCTTAACGACCCCATGGACTGCAGCCCACCAGGCTCCTCCATCCATGGGATCTTCCAGGCAAGAGTACTGGAGTGGGGTGCCATCGCCTTCCAGACATCAAATCTGGATCCACAGCAGTGAAAGCGCCAAGTCCTAACCACAGGACAGCCAGGGAATTCCCATGTTGCTTAATTTTTGAACTTTATACGAATATATTCAGTCTATCCTTATTAAGTGTGGTATTTACTGTAGGTATTTCTGTATATACTCTATTAGTTTAAGAGAATTTGCTTCTATGTATAGTATTTTGGTCAGTTTTTATCAATAATAAATGTTTAATGTTTTCTCTGCATCTTACAATGTGATCATTTGTTTCTCCTTTTTCAGCCCATTAATATGATGGATCACAATAATCTGAGTACAACTTTTCATAATTTCTATTCCTTTGTTAACGCATCTGTCTCTAATACGGGAGACCTGTGTTCGATCCCTGGGTCGGGAAGATCCGCTGGAGAAGGAAATGGCAACCCATTCCAGTATTCTTGCCTGGAGAATCCCATGGATGGAGGAGCCTGGTGGGCTAGAGTCCATGGGGTCGCAAAAAGTTGGACACAACTGAGAGACTTAACTAACTAACTAAACTTATTAAAGTGTTTATTATGCTCAGATGTCATTACTGGTAAATGTTCCATGTTTTTTAGAAGAATGCAAATTCTGCTAATACTTTTATTAATGAATTATTTTGTAATTATCAATTAGATCAAATTGCTTGATAGTGCTATTCAAGTCACCTATTTGCATACTGATTTTCTGCCTACTTGAACTATCAATTACTAACAGAGAGGTGATGAAGTCTCTTAACCATAATTGTGGATTTGTCTATTTCCTCTTTTCAGTTCTATCAGTTTTTGCTTCATGTATTTTGGTCCTCTGTGTTAAATGCTTACACATTTAGGGTTGTTACATCTTCTTGAAGAAATAATCCTTTTGTCTTTTTATGTCTCTCTTTTATCTTCTTTTAATCACTAATAATATACTTTGCTTTGAAGTCTTCTTCAGATTAATATAACTATTCCAGTATGATTTTAACAGTATTTTCAAATTATATAGTTCTTCACATCTTATTCTTTAACTTTAAAGCTATTTAAAAGGAAAATTATTTATAAATATGTTTAAAGTATTTTTCTTGTAGATAACGTACATTAAAAAAATTCAGTTCTCTTTTATTTTCAGTTTCCATCTCTCTGCTGACATTAACTATTTGGTCTTGCATGTAGCCTACATTTTCTATTAAAGCCTCTATTAATTAGCTACTTTAAAATCTCTGTTGTTGGATACTTCCAATATTGTGTCATATCTGATTCTAGTTTGGATAACAGCTTTGTGTCTTTAAACTGTGTCTTTTTTTGTCTTTTGATATGTCTTGTAAATTTTAGTTGAAAGCCATATATGTATGTGTTGAAGTAAATGGGCTTCCCTGATAGCTCAGCTGATAAAGAACCCCCTTGCAATGCAAGAGACCCTAGTTCAACTCCTGGGTCAGGAAGATCCCCTGGAGAAGGGATAGGTTATCCATTTCAGTATTCTTGAGTTTCCCTGGTGGCTCAGATGGCTCACCTGCAATGTGAGAGACATGGGTTCGATCCCTGGGTTGGGAAGATTCCTTGGAGGAGGGCATGGCAACCCACTCCAGTATTCTTGCCTGGAAAATACCCATGGACAGAGGAGCCTGATGGGATACAGTCCATGGGATTACAAAGAGTCAGACATGACTGAACAACTAAGCATATAGCAGAGCACACATTGAAATGAATAGGTCTTTAGTTAAAGATTTATATTAATCTTACTAAAAATTGACCTTAAAATTCCTGCAGTATTCTTTTTGTCTCTCCTTTTTACCTTTGGGACTTCTGTTTGTGTGCTACTCTGATGAGCTCTGTGTTTTACAGCTCCTTTAACTGAAGTCCACTGGAAGGCTTTGTGGTGTAGTGTTAGAGTGTCAGAGACTGAAGTAAGTGTTCTATATCTTCTGATTGATTTTCAGCTTAGTGGACCTGTATGTTGGGGTGTGGCCCTCACCTGTGTGTTTCCTCTAAGGATCTGACCTTTCATCTGTTCCCTGGCCCTTACTCTATTCTTTGGCTACAACAGTTCCAATATATTTCCTTGAAATGCTCTCCCCGATTCTGTGTCTTTTGTCTTTGGATTTATCCTTAAAGAGAGAAAGATAAGCAAGGGAGGGTGAGTCAAGTGGAAATACTTCTCCTGGGATCCAGGATCAGATAAAGTTTTTATATTATCTTCTTTCAAAGTATTTTTTTTTTGTTTCTTTTAAGAAAGATCTGGGAGAATTTCACAATGGCTTCTCTTCTCCTCTCTGTGTCAGGGTTATTTGTTTGTTTGTTTCTTTTCCCAGATCTTCATTGTGAGAAACAAATAGGGTTCCTAGGGGGAAAGACTGAAAAATTATGTGGATCCTAAGATTGTGGCCCTAGATGCTTCAAACTCTTATGCTAGTCTAGTTCACACTCAGCCTCCAGGAATTCATCACATTTATTACTGAAGTAAGTTAAATTTTTTTGCTTATAATATCTACAGTTTCTTCTCCAAGGTGAGCAGATCCAGGGTGAATCATTCTGTCTATTCAGCTTTAGCAATGCCAGTTTGCTCTGCAACCTCAGATCTCTGATAGAATCAAGAAAGTCACTGATATTACAATTAATCCAGGTTTCTGCTTATATTAAGGTCAGAGGGACAGTTTTTAAGCTCTCTTCATATCAGAGATGAAAATATATTTTCTATTTTAATCTTGCTTTTTGGCAATGCAGTTTTGGTCATTCTAAGTTCCCTTTTCTGGTTCAGTTCAGTTCAGTTCAGTCGCTCAGTCGTGTCTGACTCTTTGCAACTCCATGAATCACAGCACGCCAGGCCTCCCTGTCCATCACCATCTCCCGGAGTTCACTCAGACTCATGTTCATTGAGTCCGTGATGCCATCCAGCCATCTCAACCTCTGTCGTCCCCTTCTCCTCCTGCCCCCAATCCTTCCCAACTGTTAATAATATTTGTTTGGTTAGATTAATGAGAGAGAAAGAGAGAGGGAAGGGGAGAAAAAGAGAAAAGGGTATGCATCTATATCTTTATAAGAAATTTTTTGACATGCCAGTATAGGAAATCATAAAAATTATGATTAAATATTTTTGAATCCTTACTATATGTTTGCCATTCTGCTCAGTGTTTTCATGAGCTATTTCATTTAATTCTTACGTTAACTAAGGGAGTCAGCACTATTAAAATTCTATATTATAAATAAGAAAATGAAGCTTACAAAAAAATCAATAAGATTTTCAATGAAGTACAACTAGAAGTGGCGTTATGAGTTCAAATCCAGGATTATCTAACTCCATGTGCCTGCGTGCTC
>SJYV01022355.1:0-22184 GCA_006410875.1 Neotragus pygmaeus
CGGCAATCTTGATTCCAGCTTGTGTTTCTTCCAGTCCAGCATTTCTCATGATGTACTCTGCATATTAGTGAGCTTCTAATCAGGTAAAAGAAACACCTTCAGGCTGAGGGAGTTTCACCAGGCCCCTCTCCACATGAATTTTTGAGATAGGATGTCACAAGGTGTATAATAGCTGGCCATAAAACAATTGACATGAATACTGGAGTGTTGAGCCATTATCAGTCCAAGGTTTGAGAAAAGAAGAAAAGTTAGTCTCTTGAAGAAAGGAAGATTCCAAAGCAAATACATAGTTTCATTAGCACTGCTTAAGAAAAACATTACCATATGAAAATCTCTTTGTTTTGCCGAAGGCAGAACCAGGTGTAGTCAACACAGAATTAAAAGAATCCTCTTTTAAATTTGTGTAGAGAAGGAAAAAAAAAAAAAAGAAGAAGAAGAAGAAGTGTTTGCCACTTGTACTTTATTTCCTCCTGCGCCTGAAGCCCTCTAGCCTTCCTAAGTGTTACCCTCTCATAACTTCAGGGAGGACATGGAAAAATATGGTTGTGGATGAGATCAGTGAAATAGATAGCAGAGTCTACACCCTTTATCCCAGGGAATATGTTCCAAGGCTCCCAGTGGATGCCCCAAACCATGCATACTACAAAGTCTATATATACCATGCCTTTTCCTATATAGGCATATATATGAAAAAGTTTGGGGCTTCCCTGGTAGCTCAGACAGTAAGGAATCTGCCTGCAATGTGAGAAATCCAAGTTCAGTCCCTGGGTGGGGAAAATCCCCTAAAGAAATGAACAAGTACCCGCTCCAGTATTCTGGCCTGGAGAATTGCATGTAAAATTTGACTTATATTAGACACAATTGGATAATATCTGAATTACCAACATCTTCATCCTTGCTCCAAGGGGCCCTTATTAAGTAAAAGGAGGATCACTTGAACACAAGCACATACCATGACAGGCCATCTGATCAACGAGAAGGCTGCAGGACTAACAGGTGGGTATCATATACAGAGTGAACGTGTTGGACAAAAGAATGAGTCACATTCTGGGGTTGACAGAGCAGGATGGTGAGAGGGTTCAAAACACCACTCAGAACAGCTTGCAATTTAAGATTTATTATTTCTGGAATTCTCCATTTAATATTCTTAAATTTCAGCTGACCATAGTAACTGAAAATAGGGAAACAGAATCTAGAATGAGGTGACATTTTTGCCTTGTGCCTTATATTCCATGGTAAGGCTGTTGGTCAGAGGTGATAGAAACGACAGTGGGTGACACTCAGTGTCAGTAACTGGGGCTTTTATTTCAAGTCCAAATCAGCAACAAAAAGAAGACTACAGGTAAAGATCTAGGCCCCCATTTGGGGAATGATATTACATACCTATAATCCTTGATATGAGAACTACCCCTTATTTGGTGGAATGTGACATGCTTTATACTAACACACAAGCCAGCCCCCTGGCAGAAGCAGTGGCAGTGTTGGCAGCATCAGCACCTAGTGGCAAGCTTCGTTGAGGACCCGGGGGAAACAGAGCACTTTTTCTGTCTTGGGCTGTCTCTTTACCAGCAGTGCTATAGAAAGCAGCAGGGACTCATTAATTTTATCACCATTGTAAATATCATTCAACTTTGCTTTTCTATTAATTGGAGCTTAGGGAGCTTAGACTAAGACATCATTTAATGTCTAGTGGTAATTTTTCACAGATAGCTAGCCTTAATATGAGAACTAATGCCAGCTATAGACAGGAAACAAAGGCAAGGTAGCCACACAAGAAAAAAAGCTGTAGGACTCCAAGTCCTAAGACATGGGGAGAAAAGAGGAATACAGACCCTGACTGCAATGTCAAAGGCACTGACTCTTACTCCTGATAAGGTCCTTATTACCCTGTCTATTTGCAGAGAATGCTCATTTTCTGTGATTCGGTGCCTCCCATCACCTTAGAATTATGTTTTGATGGTGTCCATCTACTTAGTTGTGATATTAATTGCAATTCTGCTTGTGTATAATTCCTGCTGTTAGACACTTCTGGCATGACCTCCTATTTATCTCATGAATGTGTCAGTTTTCATCCAGGAAAGTACATTAAATTTAGCAGTGATATTTTGGTAGTTTTCAAATATGAATTAAGACTGTTTATGCCCTCAAGCTCTCTTCTACAACTAGGTTCAATTGGTCCAAGTACAATCTGATAAACCTAACCAATGTGAGTTTGTAAATAAAGAATACTGTGGGTGATATTATGATAAATGTATTTAATAAGTTATTCATCCAAAGTTATACACAGTTATTGAGCTAATATTTTAATCGTGAAACCAATTGTAATAACTACTTTATGGGTAAATGAAGTTTAAAATTACAACCACGTTGTTTCTTTTTGTTTTTAATGTGCATATGATCTTTAACTTCAATATGATATTCTTGTAAAGTTTACTTGCCTCTTTTTCCCATTCCTTTCCTATTATTTACTAAAGTCAGTGTGGATGTGATAAAAATAAGCCTTAGATGTTAAATTTTTCAAATATTTATTTTATTCAAATCATTTATATAAAAGTAGAGTAAGGACTAACATCTTTCAAGATAGGGAAAGCACGACTACAAACATAATGCAGTGTGTTAAGTTGAATCATATGATTCAACCACCTTTGATCTAGCTGTTTATTGTATTTCAACTAAAATGAAATAGGCTTCTCTCATGGTTCAGATAGTAAAGAATTTGCCTGCAATGCCAGATACCTGGGCTAGATCCCTGGGTGGGGAAGATCCCCTGGTGTGGCAACCAACTCCAGTATTCTTGCCTGGAGAATCCTCATGGATAGAGGAGCCTGACTGGCTGCAGTCCATGGGGTTGCAAAGAAAAAGTCGGACATGACTGAGTGGCTAAACACAACATAACTAAAAGGGAATAAGAAGAGATGTCATAAAATTAATCTCATTCATTTCAGTCTGTAGTCCTATTTAGAATAATAAAATACTTTAATTAACTGGTAATCCAGGGATTTTCAGTTGTAGTTTATTGTCAAAATTATCTTTCTAAGTAACCTTACATCCAAGACCTATATATACAGCAGATAAATGAAGCTTCCTGTGATTCACACCAGGAATAATCCTATATTCTTGAGTCCCAGGATTCCCTTCCTCTCTCTATTTAGTGATCCCTGAAATGGTTGAGAAGGCAGTGTGAAACAAATTCTCTACTAAATTGAAACCATTTACAAACAAGTTTGACTAGACCAAATTTGTAAGACATATCTGTGGCAGATTAATGACTAAAATGCATCCTTACAATTTCTGCACTGAACAGATGGGCATGGTATAAATAGAATTTAAATTTCTCAAAAGCATTCATCTCATAAGCATTTAGAATTTTTAGCTTGTTTATATACTTCTATGTCAGTGTGTTGAGATTCAACAATATTCTAAATAAGCCATGCAGCCAGTTACAGTTTGCATAGTACATTCCCATGTTGCCACTTTAATTAGAGTGTTTGAATCCACTGAATGCTAATTTTTTTATTATTTTTTTAATCTGCCAATGATCAGACAGTAGATAGTTTGGGAAGATGTGTTATGATTATAGAGAATGCCATTTCATGAATAAGTGTAGTTAATCACTGCAGAAGCATGCCACCATTTTATTTATTTATTTATTTATTTATTTTTAAGAATTGGCTTAAACCACTAGATATTACTGCTCAAGGTTTTGGTAATTCAGTTAAAGCAAGGCTTCAGCACATTTCCCTATGAACTCCCTTAGGATTGAGAAATTTAAAAGAGAGCATGGATATCATCCAAACTCAATCTGTGCATTGCAGCAATTAACTTGGAAGAGATAATTGCAATATAGATTGAAAGAAGTTCAAAGAAAAAGAAACTGACTTGGCTTCTGATCAAATGAGCTATCTTCTGAACTCTTAGATATCCACAGTTGACTATATAAATATTCTGCTTGTATGACATGAAAATGGCAAATTTTTCTAAGGCCTTTTTAGTGCTAGCAATGTTAGATCTGGAAGACATCCACATTGTTTGATCAACTTCACCTCAAATCCTTCTCTGTCTTTAGACAGTTTGCAAAATTTAGACTTGTCTTTAAACATCTTTTGGGATGTGGGCCATTTTTAAAGTCTTCATTTAATTTGCTACAATGCTTCTTTTATTCTATTTGTTGTTGTTGTTGTGGTAGTTTGTTTTCTGGTCCTGAGGCATGTGGAATCTTAACTCACTAATCAAGGCTCAAACCTGCATACCCTACATTGGAAAGCAAACTCAAAAACTGGACTATAAAGGAATTCCCTAAACTATAGCCTTTGAGCAAAGTAACAGAATATATGCCTGAGCCATATTCTCAAACTTAATCTTATTGCAATTAATCTGATTCTTATACTACTACTACTTTGAGTTTGTATTTCCTTACAGCTGTTGGGGTGAATGTGAGTGACTGCACTACTATATTCTCAGAATAACAAATGATCTGTACTATATTCTTAAGTTTAACATCCATTTCCCCTCTACAATGTCAGCTCCACGAAGATAGACTTGGTATATGTAATTCTCTAACAACGTCTTGTATTTCAAGAGTATATTCTTCAAGTCCCTCTTAACAGTTCTGGTATTTATGAGCTAGAAGTGGGTGATGGAGTGGGTTGTGTAGCTATCTTTTAGAAAATTTGACACACATAGTCCTAGTAGACTTTTATAAAGTAGTACACCTCAACAATTTTCTCCAGTTTTCAACATTCACAATAACTATGAAATTCTAATCACATTATCTTTTCTATTACACTAGCATAAAATTAAAACATTTAAAAAGTATTTTCATATTTCCTATTTGATATCATTGGTAAATCACAAATTTGTTTACTTAAGTAAACTTTAGTTAAAGAAGAAAACTATAACAAGTGACAGCCATATGCATAAGTCTTTAAATCTGAAACGTGGGTGCATTCATTCACTGCTTTTTATACATATGGCCATTATCTATATTATTGATCACACTTCACAGCTATTTCCTAGCATTACATTTAACATGAAACACAGCCCTATTATTTTAGGAATTTTCAAAACTTTTTTTTTTTTCTTTAGAACAGGGAGATAATCTAATAGCATGCAAAAATAATACCTGTCCAAATATTCCACTGTTTACAAAATTCCTCATCTTTTCCCCAAATTGTATCATTTGTTTTTTCCATTCCAAAATTAGTAGCATTTTTGAATGTTTCCAAAGATTTCACTGAAATAATTTGTTATTCTTCTCTCATAGGCTTATTTAATATAAATACTTATTTAACTATAAAGATTTCTATGGTAATTAGAAGATATGGAAGCCAAATTTATTCTCAGATTAATACTCTTTCATGCATGCATACTACATCGTTTCAGTCATCTCCGACTCTTTGTGACCCTATGAGCTGTAGCCTGACAGGCTTTTGTGTTTAAGTGATTCTCCAGGCAAGAATACTAAAGTAGGTTGTCATGCCCTCCTCCAGGAGATCTTTCCAGCCTAAGGATTAAAACCACATCTCTTTTGTCTCCTGCATTGGCAGGTGGGTTCTTTACTACTAGTGCTACCTGGGAAGTCTTAATAATCCTCCAGTAGATGCTAAACTCAACTGGCGTCTAGTTGTCAAAAGGCTTCAGTGTTCTATAATATAATCATTTTAGTATTGGATATTGATATTGAAGAATAATTGTTAATTTTCCTAGTCAATTAAATGGAGACTAGTCCCATTAACTTATCCAATTAGAATACACCACTATTGTTGGCTTAAAACTCAACATTCAGAAAACTAAGATCACGACATCCAGTCCCATCATTTCATGGCAAATAGATGGGGAGACAGTGAAAACAGTGATCGACTTTATTTTTCTGGGCTCCAAAATCACTGCAGATGGTGATTGCAGCCATGAAATTAAAAGATGCTTGCTTCTTGGAAGGAAAGTTATGGCCAATTTAGACAGCATGTTAAAAAGCAGAGACATTACTTTGTTAACAAAGGTCAGTCTAGTAAAGGCTATATTTTTCCAGTAGTCATGTATGGATGTGAAATTTGGACTATAAAGAAAGCTGAGCACTGAAAAATTGATGCATTTGTACTATGGTGTTGGAGAATACTCTTTAGAGTCCCTTGGACTTCAAGGAGATCCGACCAGTCCATCCTAAAGGAGATCAGTCCTGGGTGTTCATTGGAGGGACTGATGTTGAAGCT
The DNA here is from genome assembly GCA_006410875.1 of Neotragus pygmaeus. NCBI lineage: Eukaryota > Metazoa > Chordata > Mammalia > Artiodactyla > Bovidae > Neotragus > Neotragus pygmaeus. The sequence continues at coordinate 6,210 of SJYV01022355.1, forward strand.
GAAACTTCAATACTTTGCCCACCTGATGCGAAGAGCTGACTCATTTGAAAAGACCCTGATGCTAGGTAAGATTGAGGGCAGGAGGAAAAGGGGACGACAAAGGATGAAATGATTGGGTGGCATCACCAAGTTAATGGACAAGGATTTCGGTGGACTCTGGGAGTTGGTGATGTACAGGGAGGCCTGATGTGATGCAGTTTGTGGGGTTGCAAACAGTCAGACACGACTGAGTGACTGAACTGAACTGAAATATTGTCAGTGTTTTTAGACTGAAATAGTGTTAGTGTTTTCACTACAGGAAAAAATAAATATATTCTACTGTTTAAATATTCACAAATATATATGTAGTCTACCATATCTCTGTAACTATGTATATATAAATACCCAAATTTCATTTGAGAAAATGTATATTAAAAGCCTTTACCCCTTCCTGGATCACTGCCTTGTCTTAGCAAAGGGGCTTGCATAGCTTAATGAAAGTATGAGCCATGCCATGCAAGGCCACCCAAGATGGATGGTTATAGTTGAGAGTTCTGACAAAATGTGATCCACTGGAGAGAAAATGGCAAAGCACTCCAGTGTACTTACCATGAGAACCCCATGAACTGTATGAAAAGGCAAAATTATGTGACACCAAAAAAAGAGCCCCCCAAATCAGAAGGTTGTCCAATATGCTAATAGAAGAGTGGAAGACAGCTACTAATAGCTTCAGAAAGAACTAAGTGACTGGGACAAAGCTGAAGTGATATTCAATTTTTTATCTGTCTGGTGATGAAAGTAAAATCTGATGCTGCAAAGAACAGTACAACACAGGAACCTGGAATGCTAGGTCCATGAATCAAGGTAAATCAAACATAGTCAAACAGGAGATAGTTAAACATAAACATTTTAGAAATCAGTGAACTAAAATCGATGGGAATGGGCAAATTTAATTCAGATGACCATTACATCTACTACTGTGAGCAAGAATCCCATAGAAGAAATGGAGTAGCCTTTATAATCAACTAGTCTGAAATTCAATAATTGGGTGAAAACCTCAAAAATGACAGAATGATCTACATTCATTTCAAGGCAAACCAATCAATATCACAGTAATTCAAGTGTATGCCCAAGCCAACAATGCCAAAGAAGCTGAAGGTGATCAGTTCTATGAAGACCTACAAGAACTCCTAAAACTAACATCAAAATAGATGCCTTATTCATCATGGCAAAAGTTGTAAATCAAGAAGTACCTGAGTAACACACAACTGTGGCCTTAGAATATAAAATGAAGCAGGGCAAAGGCTAACAGAATTCTGTCAAGAATTCACTGGGCATAGCAAACAACATTTTTCAAAAACACAGGAGACAATTCTACACATGGACATCACCGAATGGTCAATACCAAAATCAGACTGATTACATTCTTTGTAGCTGAAAACAGAGAAGCTATATACAGTCAGCAAAAGCAAGATATGGAGCTGGCTGTGGCTCAGATCGTTTGCTCATTATAGCAAAATTCAGGCTTCAACTAAAGAAAGTGCAGAAAACCACTAGGTCATTCAACTAAAATGTATATCAAATCTCGTATGAATACACAGTGGAGGTGATGAATAGATTAAAGGGATAGATCTAGTAAAGAGAGTACCTGAAGAACTATGGATAGAGGTTCATTATATTGTATGGGAGGTGGCAGGGGAAAAAAAAATCTGAAAGAAACAGAAATTCAAGTAGACAAAGTGATTGTCTGAGAAGGTTTTACAAATAGCTGAAGAAAGAAGAGGAGCAACAAGCAAGAGAGAAAGGGTAAGATATTTTCAACTGAATGCAGAGTTCCAGAATTTAGCAAGGTGAGACAAGAAGGCTTTTTCAATGAACAACACAGATAAATTGATGAAAACAACAGAAGGGAAAAGACTAGAGATCTCTTTAAGAAAATTGGAAATAGCAAAGGATTATTTCATTCAAAGATGGGCCCAATAAAGGACAGAAATGGGAAAGACCTAATAGAAGCAGAAGATATCAAGAGAGAAGGCAACTGCAGAAGTACTGTACAAAAAAAAAAAAAAAAAAAAACTTAACGATCAAGATAACCAAGATAGTGTGGTTATTCATCCAGAGCCAGACATTCTTGAGTCTGAAGTCAAGTGGGCCTTACAAAGTACTACTGCCAATAAAGCTAGTGTTGATGATGGAATTAAAGATGATGCTACCAGACAACCTTATCTGCCTCTTCAGAAATCTGTAGGCCAGTCAAGAAGCAAAATTTAGGACTGGACATAGAACAAAGGAATAATTCCAAATTGGGAAAAGAAGTATGCCAAAGCTGTATTTTGTTACCCTGCTTATTTAACTTCTATGCAGAGTATCCCAGTCCCCTTTAAGATATAAGAAGCAGATCCTTCCTTGGTCAAGCTTCAGAGGAGAACCAGAATGTAGTCAACACCTTGGTTTCAGCCTTGTAATACTCCAAGCAGAGGACCCAGCTAAACCTGGATTTAACCACATTCTTAAACAATATAACCCATGAGATAATACATGTGTATGATTTTAAGCTACCAGTCTGTGGTAAATTATAATACATCAGAGAAAACTAATATAAATAATTCATATTGTTTATGTTATGTGTCTCTTTCCAAGTTGATTCATTTAAATTTTCTCTTTGTTGCCTCCCATATTATGATTACCTTCATGTGTCAGATTTGATAATACACCTTTGAATCCTCTCTAACCTCAATTCACATGGAAAATCTCTAAGTACTTTTCCCCAAGATGGGACAAAGGACTTCCAGTACTATTTTAATATACTTTGCTAAAATAATATGCATAATCACATAAAGTTGAACCATTTTATGTTATTTTTAAACTTCAGAACATTTTAAAGCCAGTAGTACACTAATATGCATATAGTTCTCCAACATGGAAATTTATAATATTCAGTACTTTTTGAAATTGCCTGATCAAGAGAGTCCCTCAAAGCATCTATGAAAAGCTCATGTGATACTACTACTTAGAGCAGTTTAAGAAACATAGGTCTAGACTTTCTGTTGGTCACTATATAAAAGCAAGTGATAAATGGTATCGTCACAGGGACAAATAAATTTAACTCCACGCGGGATATTTTCCTTTAACCCTTGTATTCTATTCATTTTGCTACAAATTAAGAATGTTCTCAACCACCTGAAATGTATAGGGTGGCACATCCTTAAGGCTCTGACTTTTAAGGATACAATATTTTGCCATTCATATAGAGATAAAAAGTTACAGAACAAACAATAACATTTGTTTTGTTGAAGGTTTACAGGAACATTGTTCTTGTTGCTGCAACTACCTGGACAGATGCAAGAACAGGGTATTTCTACAGCAAGAAGTGTGAAGTCAACAACCATGCCCCTCCTTCACCTTGCCTTTAAAAATGCTTTACTGAAACACTTCAGTTTAGAAATTGGAGGGCAAAAGCCATCTATCTCCTTGCATGGACCTGCAACAAAACCATTTTCTGCTCCAAACTCCAATAGTTCAAATAGTTTGGGCTCACTGTCAGGCACATGAACTTACATTTGGCAAAAATGTGAAATATGAAAATGATATTTATTCTAAAATGATATTTATTCTTCTTCCATAGATTAGATTATCCATATGTGAGAAAAATCAAACTAACTTTTACTGAAATTCTACTATAGGCCAGGCATTGTGCCAGGCTGACTTCACTGATTAGATGTCTTCCATGATACAATACTTTAAGGAAATAGTCCCAAATTACCAATTTTAGACTTAAAGATCAAAGGAATGAAACATTTGCACCAGGTCCACAACTGCCAAGTGTAAGATTCAGACTCAGACCCTGTTAGTTTTGGATTCCAAGTTTATACTTGTCACTAGATTATTCTTTTTACATTACAAACAGCATGGACAAGCACTCTATTTTGTCTGTGAAGAAGAACACTTAATCAAGAAATCCTGCAGATATTGAGTCTCATATTGACAAATATTGACAATATTTACAGATGAATATTGTTTCATGAAAATAATTAAATGATAATTAAAAATTCACTAAATTCCATAGCATAGTTCAAGATAAAAAATAGTATTTCCTTGATGCCTTTTGAAAATGAAGACATCACTTACTGATAATTATATTTTTGCCTTTTGCACTATTTAACTAGGTTTCTTAATATCTCACTGAAGTTTCATTGTATATTAAAGATTGGCAAATCAATATTAAGAGAACATTGTTAAATGCTCACCTGTGCTTCTTTGAACATAAGCAAGTAGAAAAAATAGCCCTATGTAGCATATAATTGCTCAAATGCTATCTTGGCACCTTTTCTCAATAGTAAATTTAAGGAATTTGTTGAAGAATAACCATCCTAAACTCAAGATTCAACAAAATATGTGATATTATCTCTAAATTTAATGTTAGTTTTGCATTTATTCATACTGGTTTCAATGCAAAAAAAAAAAACTATCTTAAGAACAAGCACTGTTGGAATTAGTCTATTGATTTGAAAATTAAAGATAAGTCAAAGAGACAAGAACTGAAAACACATGTCAAGATAAACATCCTGTTAATTTATCTTCCCTGTCTTCAGATCACTTCTTTTTTTTTTCCCCAGATAAGAGACTTCCACAAATATAGGAAGATACAAAGGAAAGATTTCACACAATAGAGTATTATTCAGCTATTAAAAAGAATACATTTGAATCAGTTCTAATGAGGTGGATGAAACTGGAGCCTATTATACAGAGTGAAGTAAGCCAGAAAGAAAAACATCAATACAGTATACTAATGCATATATATGGAATTTAGAAAGATGGTAATGATAACCCTGTATGTGAGACAGCAAAAGAGACAGAGATGTATAGAATAGTCTTTTGGACTCTGTGGGAGAGGGCGAGGGTGGGATGATTTGGGAGAATGGCATTGAAACATGTATAATATCATATATGAAACAAATCGCCAGTCCAGGTTAGATGCATGATACTGGATGATTGGGGTTGGTGCACTGGGACAAGCCAGAGGGATGGTACAGGTAGGGAGGAAGGAGGGGGGTTCATGATAGGAACACGTGTATACCTGTGGTGGATTCATGTTGATGTATGGCAAAACCAATACAATATTGTAGAGTAATTAACCACCAATTAAAATAAACATATTTAAAATTAGCTAACATTTCCTTCCACTGATTTTCAAGCTGTGTTAAGATAGCCTAGGAAAGCTGTTGCCACCTACCATTAATTTAAAAAAAAAAAAAAAAAGGTACTGCTAGTAAAATGTTTGCAAAACAAATGCATTGTCTTTTGGAAAAGATAGGTAACTAATTTCCATACTGTGGAGTAAAAGAATTTCTAATTCATTGATTAGTCTGTTTCCTATCCCAAGGGAAAATAAATTCACAAACTTTTTTTTTTTTCTTTTTTTGGTGAGGTAGATGAGTAATGATCTTTATTTATTTTAGCACCAGTTTTTCTTCCGTGGAAATAAATTGAGAGTTTTGGATGACTCATAGATCTCATGAGAAACTGTTAATCAAGTATCAAACATCATTTCCATTGAAGAAGTCTATTCACAATTCATTTTATTCTGAGCTGTCTCACATTTGGTGACTTGTGTTGCACTACTGCAGACATATTTCCTAAAGAAGTTTAATTTGAAATATATTCCAAATAAATAAAAATATGTATAATTTATTTGATTTTTAAACATATGCCTTAAACTGTGAACCCTGTAAAGAAAAATTAAGAACTTTTGAGCAATAGAGTATATAAATTTGTTCATAAATCTCTGCCAAATATATGGAACATGTGAAAATGATGTTGGGCTTCCCTGGTGACACAGACAGTAAAGAATCTGCCTGCAGTACAGAAGACCTGGGTTTGACCCCTGGTCAGAAAATACTGTGAGGAGGGAATGGCACCCGCCCCCCCTTCCCCCCGCAACAGTGTTCTTGCCTGAATAATTCCATGAACAGGAGAGTTTCACAAGCTACAGTCCAAGCGGTCGTAAAGAATCAGACATGACTGAGTGATTGAGCCTATCACTTTCACTTTGAAGTGAAAATGACAAAAAAAAAAAAAAATCCTGAAATACAAAATATACTCACACACACATATATATGATGGTGACTGCAGTCATGAAATTAAAAGATGCTTACTCCTTGGAAGAAAAGTTATAATCAACCTAGATAGCATATTCAAAAGCAGAGACATTACTTTGCCGACTAAGGTCCGTCTAGTCAAGGCTATGGTTTTTCCTGTGGTCATGTATGGATGTGAGAGTTGGACTGCAAAGAAGGCTGAGCACCGAAGAATTGATGCTTTTGAAGTGTGGTGTTGGAGAAGACTCTTGAGAGTCCCTTGGACTGCAAGGAGATCCAACCAGTCCATTCTGAAGGAGATCAGTCCTGGGATTTCTTTGGAAGGAATGATGCTAAAGCTGAAACTCCAGTACTTTGGCCACCTCATGCGAAGAGTTGATTCATTGGAAAAGACTGTGATGCTGGGAAGGACTGGGAGCAGGAGGAAAAGGGGACAGCAGAGGATAAGATGGCTGGATGGCATCACTGACTTGATGGACGTTAGTCTGAGTGAACTGCGGGAATTGGTGATGGACAGGGAGGCCTGGTATGCTGTGATTCATGGGGTTGCAAAGAGTCAGACACGACTGAGCGACTGAACTGAACTGATATATATATATATATATATATATATGTTTATATATGTTTAACAAGGGATTTGTCAAAGCAATAATATACCTGGATAAAGTTAAAGGGGCCAAGGAAAGCTATTCTTGGCAAGGGAAAGAAATCAGAATGTTGTCTGAACTCAACTTTACTGAAAAGTTGACTAGGAAAATCCCACTGGGGGTGGCATGGGTGTATTCTGGGCCATTTGTGGTTGCAAATTTGTGTTACTCAAAGGAAAAATAATTTTTCTGTATCTTCAGGACAGGAGATAATTTTACAATTTGGAGTTAAGAGTACATCAAATGCATGACTCCACCTCCCACACAGTCTGGTAGATGGGACTGTTTTCCTTTGTGATTGCATTTCAAGAACTTGGCTATCAGCTACTTGAGAAAAGTAATAGTTGACGGGAAAACCTTCAAGAGTCTTTTTCAAAAAATTCATATTTCAAAGGGACAAATAATTTACAAGAATGCATTTTATGAAGCAAATACTTTTTAAAAAAAGGAGAAAAGAGTCTTTTTATTAAGCTATCTGGATTCTGTAAGGGTCAATATAAGAGGGAATCAGGGATCCAGAGGTAGGAAGAAGTAAGTCTAAAACTACTCAAGTTTAGGTAAGAAAGAAGTCCTGTTGAGTAAGCCTAAAAAGGAAGAAGGTGTTGATCTTGAATCCATGGGCCACATGGGTGCAGAAGTAAGTGATTAAAAAAGGTTTTATTTCTGAAACAAAATGAAGCTACAAGTGATGCATGTGGGATGTGTTGTCAGCCAGCACCATTGATTTATCCAGCGGCTATAAAACAACTCCCTTTCATATGATCTGAGGTTGAATAAAACATCGTTGTTCATCAATACTGTTCCACAATCTAGGAAGGAAAAAAGACAGGGAAAAAATTAAATACAGGAAGTGAAGAAAGTCATCTATGAGTCTCTAACTAGATATGCAGTATTTCTAAGACCACCTTAGAGTAGAAAGCTTGATTGACCTTTATAAAATCACATTCTGAATAGTGATTAGGGCATTAGTTGGATACAGTAACAATAAACCAAAAAGCAAACAAGCAACAAAAAGATCATTGTAAATTAGGGGGAAATGATAAGGAAAAAAAATCCATTCATTGCTTCACAGACAATATGAAAATATGGTAGAGAGAAAAAGACAAAAAAAGATTAAAGAGAGCTCCCTGAAGCTGGTTGGCAATAATGCAAGAATTAGGTTTGAAATTGCTTGAAAGGGATTTTGTGATTCATTAATTCAAATAGGGTAACTGAAGATGAATCAATTCAGTTCAGTCACTCAGTCATTTCCAACTCTTTGTGACCCCATGAATTGTAGCATGCCAGAGCTCCCTGGCCATTGTAAACTCTCAGGAGTTCACTAAAACTCATGTCCATCGACTCGGTGATACCATCCAGCCATCTCATCATCTGTCATCGCCTTCTCCTCCTGCCCTCAATCCCTCTCAGCATCAGAGTCTATTCCAATGAGTCAACTCTTTGCATGAGGTGGCCAAAGTATTGGAGTTTCAGCTTTAGCATCAATGCTTCCAAAGAACACCCAGGACTGATCTCCGTTAGAATGAACTGGTTGGATTTCCTTGCAGCCCAAAGGAGTCTCAAGAGTCTTTCCAACACCACAGTTCAAAAGCATCAATTCTCCAGTGCTCAGCTTTCTTCACAGTCCAACTCTCAAACATCCATACATGACCACTGGAAAGACCATAGCTTTGACTAGACGGACCTTTGTGGGAAAGCAATGTCTCTGCTTTTTAATATGCTATCTAGGTTGGTCATAACTTTCCTTCCAAGGAGTAAGCGTCTTTTAATTTCATGGCTGCAATCACCATCTTCAGTGATTTTGGAGCCCCCCAAAATAAACTCTGACACTGTTTCCACTGTTTCCCCATCTATTTTCCGTGAAGTGATGGGACCAGATGAAATGATCTTAGTTTTCTGAACGTTGAGCTTTAAGCCAAATTTTTCACTTTCCTCTTTCACTTTCATCAAGAAGCTTTTTAGTTTCTCTTCACTTTCTGCCATAAGGGTGGTATCATCTGCATATCTGAGTTTATTGATATTTCTGCCAAGAAGAGCTACTCCACCTTCAAGGTCAGTAAGGGCAGCCGGTGCTTTGCAGGATCAGATGGGAAGAGATCCAAGGTAAGAAAAAGTCAAGTAAGATGGTAGGTATTGTGAGCGGGCATAAGAGGGTAGACACATTGAAACCATAACAACAGAAAACTATTCAGTCTGATCACATGAACCACAGTCATGTCTAACTCAATGAAACTAAGCCATGCTGTGTAGGACCACCCAAGACAGGCGGGTCATGGTGGAGAGGTCTGACAGAATGTGGTCCACTGGAGAAGGGAATGGAAAACCACTTCAGTATTCTTGTCTTGAGAACCCCATGAACAGTATGAAAAGGCAAAATGATTGGATACTGAAAGAGGAACTCCTCAGGTCAGTAGGTGCCCAATATGCTACTGGAGATCAGTGGAGAAATAACTCCAGAAAAACTGATGGAATGGAGTGAAAGCAAAAATAATACCCAGTTGTGGATGTGACTGGTGATAGAAGCAAGGTCTGATGCTGTAAAGAGCAATATTGCACAGGAAACTGAAATCTTAGGTCCATGAATCAAGGCAAATTGGAAGTGGTCAAAAGGAGATGGCACGAGTGAACGTCAACATTCTAGGAATCAGCAAACTAAAATGGACTGGAATGAGTGAATTTAACTCAGATGACCATTATATCTATTCCTGTGGGCAGGAATTCCTTAGAAGAAATAGGGTGGCCATTATGGTCAACAAGAGTCCAAAATGCAATACTTGGATGCAATCTCAAAAATTACAGAATGATCTCTGTTCATTTCCAAGACAAACCATTCAATATCACTGTAACCCAAGTCTATGCCCCAACCAATAACACTGAAGAAGCTGAAGTTTAAAGTTTCTGTGAAGATCTACAAGACCTTTTAGAACTAACATCCAAAGATGTCTTTTTCTTTATAGGGGACTGGAATGCAAAAGTAGGAAGTCAAGAAACACCTGGAGTAACAGGCAAATTTGGCCTTGGAATACAGAATGAAGCATGGCAAAGGCTAATAGAATTTTGCAAAGAGAACACACTGGTCATAGCAAACACCCTCTTCCAACAACACAAGGGAAGACTCTACACATGGACATCACCAGACGGTCAACACCAAAATCAGATTGATTATATTCTTCAGAGCCAAAGATGGAAAAGCTCTCTATAGTCAGCAAAAACAAAACCTGATTGTGGCTCAGATCATGAACTCTTTATTGGCAAATTCAGACTTAAATTGAATAAAGTAGGGATAACCACTAGACCATTCTGGTATGACCTAAATCAAATCCCTTATGATTTTACAGTGGAAGTGAGAAATAGATTTATGGGACTAGGTCTGATAGATAGAGTGTCTGATGAACTATGGATGGAGGTTCGTGACATTGTACAGGAGGCAAGGATAAAGATCATTCCCATGGGAAAGAGGATGCATCAGGTAGGTAAAAATATAACATGTGAGGAACATTATGAAATAGATTGAGAAGCTAATCCTACTGTTTTCTAAGGGTGAAGAGAGAAGGAGCACAAGGTAGAAGAAACAAGTGCAAAGGCCTCAGCAAGATTTATATGGAATTTGGAAGGAGGTGGAATCTGACATGTGATTTAATTTGGATAGAGCTTGTAAAATTTTGGCTTAAGGAAACTATTGTAAAGAGGAGTTCCATGATCTGATTTGCCATATAAAATGATAATTCTGGCATTAAGTTTAGGTCATACCTGAATTGCCTACTGGTTTTCCTTACTTTTTCAATTGAAACTTTAATTTTGCAATAAAGAGCCCATGATCTGAGCCACAGTCAGCTCCATGTTTTGTTGTTGTTGACTGTATAGAGTTTCTCCATCTTCATTTTTCAAATAATGTAATCAACCTGGTTTAAGCATTGACAATCTGGTGATGTCTATGTGTAGAGATGTCTCTTGTATTGTTGGAAAATGATGTTTGCTATGACCAGAGTGTTCTCTTCACAAAATTGTTAGCCTTTGTCCTGCTTCATTTTATACTCCAAGACCAAACTTGCTGTTACTCCAAGTATCTCTTGACTTCCTACTTTTGCATTCTAGTCACCTATAGTGAAAACAAAATCTCTCTCTCTTTCTCTCTTTTTTTTTTATTTTGATGTTTTTGAATAGTCTAAAAGGTCTTGCAGATGTTCATAGAACTGGTCAACTTCAGCTTTCTCAGCATTAGTAGTTGGCATATAAAATTGGATTACTGTTAATTTGAATATTTGCATTGGAGATGAACCAAAATTATCATTATCATTTTGAGATTCCACTCAAGTACTACATTTCAGATTTTTTGAATGAGTGTGAGAGTTACTCTATTTTTTTTTAAGGTATTCCTGCCCACAGTAGTAGATATAATGGTCATCTGAATTAAATTCCGCCATTGCTTTCCAATTTAGGTCACTGATTTTTAAGATGTCAATATTTAATCTCTTGTTTGAACACATACAATTTGTGTTGATTCATGGACCTAAGCTTCCTTGATCCTATGTAATATTGTTCTTTACTGCACTGAACTTGACTTTCAACACCAGACCCATCCACAACTGAGTATAATTTCCGCTTTGGCCTAGCTGCTTCATTCTTTCAGGAGATGGTAGTAATTGCCCTCTACTCTTCCCAATAGCACATTGGACACTTTCTGACTGGGGAATGATCTCCCAGTGTCATCTATTTTTTGCCTTTTCATACTTGTTCTTGTGGCAACACTTTAGTGGTTGACCATTTCCTCCTCCAGTCTGCCAGTTTGCCAGCATTCTTCACTATGAGCCATCTGTCTTCTGTGACCCTGCACATCATGGTTCATAGCTTCATTGAGTTATGCAAGCCTCTTTGCCATGATAAGGCTTTGACCCATGAAGAGGATCCTGATACTATGCTGAGTCTAAATGGAAGGCAAGGCAAGTTCAAAGTGGGAAGGTGAGAAAGACCAACCTCATTGATTCAGATTAGTGATGACGGTGATTTAAACCAGAGTACTGCTTACTGTGTGTGATTTCTCAGGAGGCACGTCAGGTAGTCTGATACTCCCATCTCTTTAAGAATTTTCCACAGTTTCTTGTGATACACTCAGTCAAAGGCTTCAGCATAAAGCAAAAGTAGATGTTTTTTTCTGGAACACTCTTGCTTTCTTGATGATCCAGCAGATGTTGGCAAATTGATCTCTGGTTCCTCTGCCTTTTTCAAATCCAGCTTGAACATCTGGAAGTTCACAGTTCACATATTTTGAAGCCTAACTTGAAAATTTTTGAGCATTACTGTGCTAGCATGTGAAATGAGTGCAATTGTGCAGTAGTTTGAACATTTTTTGGCGTTGGAATAAAAACTGACGTTTTCCAGTCCTGTGGCCACTGCTAAGTTTTCCATATTTGCTGGCATATTGAGTGCAACACTTTCACAGCATCAACTTTTAGGATTTCAAATAGCTCAACTGGATTCCATCAGCTCTACTAGCTTTGTTCATAGTAATTCTTCCTAAGGCCCACTTGACTTCACATTCCAGGATGCTGGCTCTAGGTGAATGATCACACCATCATGGTTATCTGGGTCATGAAGATCTTTTTGTGTAGTTCTGTGTATTCTTGCCACCTCTTCTTCACAAATAATATATATTATTCTATATACACAAATTATATATAGAGAGTGAATAATTATGCTATCATTGCAGGAGAATAGGGTACAGGAGACTGGTCATATCTGACCAGGTGAGTCTCTAGGATAGCCTGTCAAAGGAGGATCATTGGCTTTATGCAGAAAATAACTCAAGAAAAATCCATAGGAAAGTGAAAATAGATTTATTTGGAGAAGTTCACATCCCATACGTAGAATATTGTCTGTCTCAAAAGGCAAGAGTGTCTCTGGAGAAATACACTCCATAAGTCAGAGTGTTGGCCATCTCGTAGGACAAGAGGCCTTGTATCATGGCTGTATATTGTTACCCAGCTTATTTAATTTGTAGGCAGAGTACATCATGAGAAACGTCGAGGTGGATGAAGCACAAGCTGAAATCAAGATTGCCAGGAAATATATCAATAACCTCAGATATGCAGATGACACCACCCTTATGTCAGAAAGCAAAAAGCCTCTTGATGAAAGTGAAAGAGGAGAGTGAAAAAGTTGGCTTAAAACTCAACATTTAGAAAACTAAGATCATGGGTTCTGGTCCAATCACTTCATGGCAAACAGATAGGGAAACATGGAAACACTGAGAGACTTTTTTTTGGGGGAGTGGGTGGCCGAGGGTCTCCAGAATCACTGCAGACGGTGACTGTAGCCCATAAATTATAATATGCCTACTCCTTGGAAGAAAATTTATGACCAACCTAGACAGCATATTAAAACACAGATACAACACTTTGCCAACAAAAATCTATCTAGTCAAACTATGGTCTTTCCAGTAGCCAAGTATGAACATGAGGGTTAGACTATAAAAAAAGCTGAGCACCGAAGAACTGATGCTTTTGAACCATGGTGCTGGAGAAGCCTCTTGAGAGTCCTTTGGACTGCAAGACGATCCAACCAGTCAATCCTAAAGGAAAGCATTCCTGAATATCGATTGGAATATTCTTTGAAAGTCTGGTGTGCTGCAGTCCACAGGGTTGCTAAAGTTGGGCACGACTGAATAACTGAACTGCACTGATGCCATTACACTGGAAGTGAATCGCTAAGAGATGTTGTATGGCAATACTTTATTTTTTATTTGTTTGGTTTTAGCCAGGCTGAAAATATTTGCCTTTCCATTAATGTTCTTCCTACACATATGTTTAATGTAGTTATTGATGTATTTCATTTTATTGACATATTTGATATAGATGTACCATTTTATTATCTGTGTTTTTTATGCTTCCTCTAATTTTTTGCTCCTGTATTTACACTTCTGCCTTATTTTGGAATAGTTGAGATATTTTATTATTTCATTTTATATTATTACATATTTTTGTCTTTTTTCCACTGTTTCCTGTAGACCCACATAAGAGCAACTAATTTTTTCAAAGTCTATTTAGAATCATTCATTTAGCACTTAAAGTAGAATTTTTAAAATTTACTGCCATATATACACTTTCAATATTTTTTGTAATATTATATATATATATATATATATATATGTATTACATCTGCACACATTAAAAGCTGCATTAGTTATAGATTTTGCTTACAATCAACAAATAGAATTTAAAATGTTTAAAATAGAATCATCTTTTTTTATACACTTAGAGTTGTTACTATCTTCACTGATCACTTTTCATTATGATATATCTTAATGCTTCATTTCTATCATTTAACTCCTGTCTGAGCAATTTCCTTTANCTTACAATCAACAAATATAATTTAAAATGTTTAAAATAGAATCATCTTTTTTTATACACTTAGAGTTGTTACTATCTTCACTGATCACTTTTCATTATGATATATCTTAATGCTTCATTTCTATCATTTAACTCCTGTCTGAGCAATTTCCTTTAGCAATTTTTACAGCATGTCTACCTGCAATAAATAATTTTAGTTTCCCTTCACCTGATAATTTCTTTATTTCAGGTTCTTTCCTAAAATTACTTTCACTGGAAAAATAATTTTACATTAATGATTCTCTTATTTCTGTACATTAACAATCTTTTCCACTTTGTGGACTATAAATAGTCACATACTATCCCTACAAATAAAGCCTTATATTGTAATTAGCCTCCAATTAAAATAAATAAATTTAAATTAAAATAAAAGCTTTATTTTCTCTGATTATATTCTATATAGTTTTATCCTATTTAAACTTTTTGATTGTGATGTGACAAGGAATGGGCTTCTTTTTGTATATATTGCTTAAAGTTTTCTGGACTCTTTGAATCTGTTGATGTATATTTTCACCAAACTTAGGAATTTTCTATTATTCCTTCAATTATTATTGAAGCCTTTCCCCTCTCTTGTAATTTATCTGGTTAGCATCAAGCTGCAANCTTTTTGTATATATTGCTTAAAGTTTTCTGGACTCTTTGAATCTGTTGATGTATATTTTCACCAAACTTAGGAATTTTCTATTATTCCTTCAATTATTATTGAAGCCTTTCCCCTCTCTTGTAATTTATCTGGTTAGCATCAAGCTGCAAATTTCAACTCAAATTCTTTAAACTGTAATTACAATGTTCATTTAGTTTTCAAAGAATTTGTGGTTCCATTTGGTTCTTTCGCTTGCATGTACTGCCAATGATTCTGAGACCCAAGTGATCACTTAGTTCAGTTCTTCATCTCCAATATGTTAATTGAGATCAGATTCATACATGCATGGTTTTGCAATGATTTCTAAGACTCCATGAGAAGTACCGTGGGGTTGTATTCTGAAAGACAAACCTTTGTGTGGTTTCCTGTAGCTCCTCGTATTTCTCAAGCCAGAAAGCTGAGGCTTTAATTATTCCATTTTGTTACATACTTCTGTAATGCTCCCTTCATTCAAGATCAAGTGATGGAATAGAGAGACACAAAAAATTAAAGGATGTGTCCTATCCATCTGTATCAGAATACCACTTGTGGGAGGAAAATATTCTATGGTTGAGGATCTCAATCCTACAGACTTCATTCCTGTCTACACTTCTGTCAACATTGCCTTGAAAGACCAAGGAAAGGAAAAATTTGGTGCTAATTATATGTCTACACTGTCTCCATAGCCTACTATTTAGTCAGAACTGGCCAGCCTCTCCTGGAGCTTTCTCTGGGCATGATAATATCCACATTAGGATTTCAGATTATTTTGCCTTTAGCTAGGGGATGATAGCAGGCAAAAATGGTAAATTTACTGTTGGTTCTGTACAATTTATAAT
This sequence comes from Neotragus pygmaeus, assembly GCA_006410875.1. Classification (NCBI taxonomy): domain Eukaryota; kingdom Metazoa; phylum Chordata; class Mammalia; order Artiodactyla; family Bovidae; genus Neotragus; species Neotragus pygmaeus. The sequence goes on from SJYV01022355.1 coordinate 21,780, forward strand.
TTTCATCTTATTCTCCAACCTTCCTTCTATTATTTATTTTTTAGAGTCTTCAGATAATTGACTCATGCATTCTGTCCATATTATATATTTACCTTCAGTAGAAGAGCAAGGAAGTTTGTTCTTATTTTATTCTACCCTGAACTCGTCCAGCATTCCTAATTTAGATCTCCAATTTTGCCTTTTAATAGCAATTGTTATGTTCTATCTGATACATCATGTCGAAGTCCACATGCACTGTATTGGCCATATTTTTCCCCTAATTAGTATCAATGCACACAAGTATTGCTACATTTACCAGTGGGATTCTTCAGTTCAGTTCAGTTCAGTTCAGTCACACAGTCGTGTCCGACTCTCTGTGACCCCATGAATTGCAGCACGCCAGGCCTCCCTGTTCATCACCATCTC
>SJYV01022356.1:0-11653 GCA_006410875.1 Neotragus pygmaeus
GTGTATGTGTTGACCAGGGTAGGGATCTGAGTGTTTAGGATCTGAGGGTCACCGGAGCTTTTCCCCCACCCCTGGGTGAAATAAAGGACAAGGGGAAGGCTGGGACCTCTTTTCACTGCAGAAAATTCCCTTTATCTTTACTGCCCAGCAGAGCCTAGAGCAAAGTAGGCACCTACCCAAATTGTGTGTGAGGCCAGCCTAAACATGCTCAGGAACCCCATTAAGTTAGAAGGCAGAGGTTATAGTGGAAACATTTTAAAACGTTGCCTGCAGTTTTCTGTCCTGCTTCCCTCTTTTGTTTTATTTAGGCAAACACATCAAGCACACACGAAAATTCACAAGCACTTAAAAGAAACTTCCTAGATAGGGCAAAATGTGCCAGGAGAGAGGGGAGGGTTCTCCTGTTTCCTCCTCTCTGATAAAATAGGGCCCCAGGGGAACCCCTCATCCCCACTCTCAAGTTTTGCCTAAAAAAAAAACAACCAACTTTTGGTGGTACTTGGCCACTTAGAGATGGATTTCCTCCCAGCGTAAAGACAAGATGGATTTCATGATATAAGCAAGGGCTCCTTACTTCTCTCCACCGATGCCTTCTCAGCCCTCCTGAATCAACAACCCCCAACCCCCTCCCCAACTTCACTCCAAACTTTCCCCCCAAGACTTTCCCGCAGGGAAATCACAAGAAAAGTGTGCATGGTGTGACCAGTGTTTGGCAAAAGCCTGGACTTGACTCAGGGAGATGAAGACGCAGCGTTTTTGTTTTTTATTTGTTAATAAACAGGCCATTTCTGCGCTGGGTTTATTTCACATAAAAGCCTCTCTGGTGTTATTTCCCCCGATTTCTTGATACATCCAGGTCTCTGAGTTAGAGCAGGGGAGGTGAGAAAGCTCAAACAGGAAGGGAGGACTGCACAATCAATCAACACTAACTCTTGGTTTTTCCTCCGGGCAGGGGGGGGGAAAATCGAGCTACCTGTTTTGCAGAGCTCAGGGGAGGAAGAATCAGAAATAAAAGCGGCTCACGGCCAGCGCTCTAGCGCCTTTGCTTGGCCGTTCCTTTGCCTCCATCTGCTGGTTCATTGTGGGAAGTGCAGGGCGCTTTTTCAAGACTTTCAAGGGGGAAGCGTCATTCTTTATCCATTTATTTATTAAGCAAACAGCTGTGTCTGAGACTCGGTTTCTGTTCTCATCAGATTTGCATCCCAGTAGATCCAGCTTCATGGCCACCCCCTGTAAGTAAGATACAGAGGGAGCAAAGATGTCAGAACAAAGAACCAAGTCCTGTGAGCCACCCGTGTTTCATGTGGCCTGGAAGCTAGAAATGGCTTTTGCACTTTTAAATAGTTGAGGGTGGGGCAATCAAAGGAAGAATACTTCGTGTGCCAATGACTTGATATTCAAATTTTAGTATTCAGAAATCAAGTTTCATTGGAATCCAGCCACACCCATTCAGTTACACATTCTGTAAGGCTGCCAGATTGAATTGTTTCGACAAGAGACCCTGTGACTTGTAGAGTCAGAAATTTTCTTTCTGTGGCCTCTTGCAGAAAAAGTTTGCTGGCCTCAAGTCTAAAGAAAAGGTTGGCTACTACCCCTCGATTTTTCAAAATGGAAAACAGCGCTGCGATTCATGGGGTCGCAAAGAGTCGGACACGACTGAGCGACTGAACTGAACTGAATCCAGAGAAAGTCTGGAGACCTTTGAAGTGAAGTGAAATGAAAGTCACTCCGTTGTGTCTGACTCTTTGCGACCCCGTGGACGATACAATCCGTGGAATTCTCCAGGCCAGAATACTAGAGTGGGTAGCCTTTCCCTTCTCCAGGGGATCTTCCCAATCCAGGGATCAAACCCAGGTCTCCCACATTACAGGAAGATTCTTTACCAGTTGAGCCACCAGGGAAGCCCAAGAATATTGGAGTGGATAGCCTATCCCTTCTCCAGTGGATCTTCCCAACNGAGTGGGTAGCCTTTCCCTTCTCCAGGGGATCTTCCCAATCCAGGGATCAAACCCAGGTCTCCCACATTACAGGAAGATTCTTTACCAGTTGAGCCACCAGGGAAGCCCAAGAATATTGGAGTGGATAGCCTATCCCTTCTCCAGTGGATCTTCCCAACCCAGGAGTTGAACCAGAGTCTCCTATACTGCAGGTGATTCTTTATCAACAGAGTGATCAGGGAAGCTCTTTCTTTTTAAGTGAAAGTCGCTCAGTTGTGTCTGACTCTTTGTGACCCCGTGGACTGTACAGTCCAGGCAATTCTCCAGGCAAGAATACTGGAGTGGGTAGCCTTTCCCTTCTCCAGGGGATTTTCCCAGTCCTGGATCGAACCCAGGTCTCCCAGATTGCTTTGGGAAAACCAAAAAAAAAAAGCCTCCCGGCCTGGGTTGGACTCAAAATGTGTTACATGAAGCTCAGGGTAATCATTTCAAAGTTGCTTTGAAATAGAAGTGAACTGCAGCAGGAGAAGACACCCAATACATAGTAGGTTCTCAGTAAGGTTACCTCCTCATGGCAGGGGCACGGGATCCTGGAGAAAAGGCACCAGCTACAAGATGTAGACGGTTTCAGTGTGTTTTTGTTTTTTTCTTAATTTGCGTGTGTGTGTGTGTGTTTTATTTATTTTTAATTGAAGGATGATTGCTTCACAATATTGGTTTGATTTCTGCCATACAGCAACATGAATTAGCCATGCTGTGTCTGACTCTGTGCGACCCCTTGGACCATATAGCACTCCAAGCTCCTCAATCCATGGGATTCTCCAGGCAAGAATACTGGAGTGAGTAGCCATGCCCTCCTGCAGGGTATCTTCCCAACCCAGGGATGCAGCCTGGGTCTCCTGCATTGCAGGCAGATTCTTTACCATCTGAGCCACCTGGGAAGCCCGAATCAGCCATAAGTATACATATGTCCCCTTCTTCTTGAACCTCTCTCCCACCTTTTCCATCCCTAAGGCAATGGCACCCCACTCCAGTACTCCTGGCTGGAAAATCCCATGGACAGAGGAGCCTGGTAGGCTGCAGTCCATGGGATCGCTAAGTTGGACACAACTGAGCAACTTCATTTTCACTTTTCACTTTCATGCATTGGAGAAGGAAGTGGCAACCCATTCCAGTGTTCTTGCCTGGAGAATCCCAGGGACAGGGGAGCCTGGTGGGCTGCCGTCTCTGGGGTCGCACAGAGTCGGACACGACTGAAGCGACTTAGCAGCAGCAGCAGGTTGTTACAGAGCCCCAGTCTGAGTTCCCTGAGTCACTCAGCAAATTGCCACTGGCCATCTATTTTGTATAGACATTCCATGCTGCTCTCTCCATGCATCTCATCCTCTCCTTCCTCCCCGTCCATAAGTAAGTTCTCTATATCCGAGGGGATGAACCTAGAGCCTATTACACAAAGTGAAGTAAGACGGTTTTGGTTTTAAAAATCTCTGACAAAGTTTAAAAATAACAGACCATCAGAGTCTAAGGAAAGAAAATGGTGCGGGCTTCTGTAGACTCAAGGTGGAATCAGCTTTTTTTAGATCTCACACTCAGGGAAGAGAAAAGGAGGCCTGTGGGAGGAGAGACAAAGGCTGAGGCCTGCCTTGAGTGACTTTTTTTGTGGTTTGCTTTGCTTTGGTATGAATGGGGGCGCCATAAGATCATGTTTATTCCTTTTCACAGCTTGTAATGTTTCAAAACACAAAAGAGGCTACAAGCATTTCTCTCTCTCTCTCCTTCCCTCCCTGGTTCCTTCCCTCCCATTCTTCCTTCCTTCCACATTATTCCAGATAGCAGCCTTCATTCTGAAGGTCAGGGGAGAAAACGGAGGCTCCAAGAGCTTCAGTGCTGAGCCCAAGTTTTTGCACCCGAAGGGTGAGTTCATCACAGAGTTCGGGGACTCCTCCTCTGTGTTCTTCCTTCAATGAGGACTTACCTCCCTCTCTCTCAGCTTTGGCTTCAGGCAGAGCCTCCTTATTTATCGTTTGGAAGCCCCAGGATTTACAGAGCCCAAATCCAAGCTGAAAATGGAGGCAATTACCCAGATAATTTAGGTAAACGTCGGGGTTGTATCGTGAGTGTTTTAACATCCCGGTCTGAATTATTGGCGTAATTGTTTCCACTTCTCCTCATTGTGCCCTTGAAGAGGCAATTCTCCCGACAGCCCCTGTTTGTTTTGTCCCGGGTTGAACAGGGCCCTGGTAGCTAAGGAGAGCAGGCTAGAAGCCGGGCAAACTAGAGGGCCAAGCCAATTTGTGTTTGAGGTCAATAACCTTTGTGTTTCCATCAAAACCCCATCCCAGAGGCACACTCCACCCCCTAGCAATTTGACAGTGGAAACGCTCCCCAAGTAGGAAACATCAAAGCCACAGCAGTGTTCACACACCTCTGTGTGTGTGTGTGTGTGCACGCCTGTTAGAAAAGAAAACAAGGCACAAAAAGGAGGATTTTTTTATTTCTCTTTTGTGCTTTTTGTTTGCCAGACTAGTTTCCTTGACATCTTTAGACAGGAGAGTTTTGGCTTTGAGAAATTCAAATCGATAATCATGCGGATTTGTCCAAAGGAAATGGTAGAGGAGTTTTTAAAAACTGAAAATAAACCTTCTCTAATTTCTGAGAAGAAGAGAATGAATCGTGGAGTATTTTTGTACCCTCCTCCATCCTTACCCTCCACCCCCGATCCTCGNGCCCAACCTAGACAGCATATTAAAAAACTGAGACATTACTTTTTTAATATACTCATACTCTACTTTTTTAGTTAGAAATTTTTTGTTTGGGAAAATTTGAACCAAATGAATACCTTACTTGATATTTTTCAGTAACCTATCTGTGTTTTAAACCAGTAAAAAAAAAAGTAATGTGATAGTTCATTTGTTGGTTGATGCTGCCTTTACTTGTGTTCTTCTCCTTTGAGGATTGAATGTCATATCATTTGGGTAACTACTTCAACCAGTTCCTTCCTGCTGTCTATCTCTTTCCTTCAGTTAGCTTAAATCCCTATCTCTGTCTTACCCTTTCTACACAGATGGAGGAGTCCCTGAAAGGATAATTATAATTGGAAAAGGTTAAAACTTGTGAATGATTGAGTCAATTGATCAGAATAAATTTGACCCATCTGTAAGTTCAAAAAGATAAATCAGAAAAAAATAAAAACCGTTAAACCATTTTTGATTGACTAAGCACATACTTAACCATGCAAACCAATCGACTTAATTTAAATAATTATTATTGAAATTGACTACTATATACATAGCACCATATAGATGTTCTGTAATATGGAACAGAAATATGATGTGGCTATACACTAAAATATTTGTTAACTTATTTGGGAAACAAGGTATGTATTTATATGTGAGTAATGAACACTATGACAATGTGTAATCAATTAATAATATGTTTATATTACAGAAATAAAAACTCTGCAGTATATGAATCGTATTTCTTATGACTGGCAACAAATATCTGATCTCTGCTTCTAGTATCATAGAGTGATCCTGTTAGGAAGACTCTGGGAACAAAGTTTAAATCTGCTCTTTAGAAATGAGAAGCTAAGTTTCAAGGCTTCTCCTCTGCTCTGTGCTATTTTACTAAAAGCCTGGATAACTCGATACTTAGATAGATAACGTCAACACATCTCTAGAAATAGTTTAGTGAAGTTTTTATCTCACATTCAGTCCCAAGCCTCAATAGGTTTTTCTTCTGAGGTCTGTGACAACAAATAGTCTTACACATAGAGTGTTCATTCACCATGCAATTTATTGATTATAGCTCTAAGGATGGAAAATAAAATAATATCATGCCAAATGTTTCATGTCACAAACATGTGTTTAACAGATTCTTTAGAGAACATTAAATGAACAGAAACAGAGTTACCTCCATATTTTGGCAAAGCTTCCAGAACGACTCTTAGCACTAGGAAGAAAAACTGCCTCTCAAACAAACTCAGTGAATTCTAAACTTGGACACCTTCCCAAAGTTGACTCAATTGGATTGTGAGTGTGTGTGTGTGTGTGTGTGTGTGTGTGTGTGTAGTGGGGGCAAGATTTTGTGAGGGAGGCATGGTACAGGCTCCAGTGAAGAAAGACCCATGCCATCAAAGGTACAAAAGCAAGAAAATGTGAGAAGTACTTAAAGGGTGGAAATGAGCCAAGCATTTCTTCCTGGGAAATAAGTTATACGTAGAAGAAAAATAAAAGGTCACATAGAAAGCGAGGGTGGCACCGTACTTTATGACCCTTGAATGTTGAACAAGGTTTTGTACTTGATTTTGTAGCAGTGGTGAATCATTCATAGTTCATAAATGAAATGATAAAAAATCTGGAATAAATATACTAGATAGATTGAAGGGAGATTGGCTAGAGCAGGAAAATCAGTTCAGAGATTATTACAATTGTTACACCTGACCTAGGTGATAGCAGTGGGAATGGAAAATATAGGGATAAATATGATAGCCCTTTTAAGGACTTTATAGGATTTGTCAAGTTCCTTTACCCTAGAATTGCATATTTTTTGTGTATAATCCTGGAGTGAAAAAGATAAATGAAACAAACCACCACAACCAACACTAGTAACAAAATGCGATGATTCCCTTTGCTGGCTTGCCCAAGTCAACACTAGTACTTAGAGGAACTCAGGCCTAGAGCTGAAGGTTTGAAATGGTTTTCCTCATACCTACTTCAGTATTGTTTCTTCAAGACCAGATTAAAGTCTGCTGATGCAGATTTTCATTGTTAACATATCAAACTTTTTCTATATCCAGACATTTAAATTAAAAACAAAACAAAACAAAAAAACAACATAGCTCAACACCCTCCTGAGAGAGCTGAGCGCTTTGCAAACATTCTCTCATAACAGCTCTCTGAGAAAGGCAGGCACGTTATCAACCCCTCCCCTTGAATGTTGGCAAATAGAAAGTTACCTTTAATTCATCCCTGTGTCCTTTGAATAACTGTTTGTTATTTCAATAAAGGTCAGAAGGCTTAATGCACAAGGAAAGGTTTGCTCAGGTTTTGTTTTTTTTTTTAGTTTTAGTTTTTAAAAATGAACACAAATACAAACCTTGCTCACTGGTGGCTTTGAGATTCATAATTTCCACTGCCGAGAAGTTGAAGCAGTTGTGATTTTCGATCAGAATATGAAACCCAGAATATTCTCAGGAACAGCATAACCTGATTCAGTGCTCTCTCTTCAAGACTTGAGCTACCCACCAGAGGATAGATGGAAACAGAAATGGTGCCTTCCTTCAGAACACATGTGCTGTCTCATAACTTATTTTTGGTTGAAACACAAATATCATTTTATCACCAATGCTGTGGGTGTGTATTTTGGTCTGTTATTGTTTTGTGTTTGTCTTAATTTTAGAATTAGTCCACTGGCCTGAATCCTAGGCTAAAGGATACAACTTTCTCCATAAGGACACATCATTCTGCAATTATAAGATGACCATAATAGATGTATTCACAATGAGCCTTACAAATCTAAGTAACGCTGTCTTGCTGCCTTTCCATATCTCAGTAGGCATTTTTTTCACACTGGTGTTCAAATTACCCTTTTTGATGTGACATTCATTCCTCTCTTCCACTCTTGCTTACTAGTAGATACTTGGTGTCTATTTCAGATGTTATATTCTCCCAATTATTCCAAGAGTAGAAAGTTATCAACTTAACTGGGAGAAGTTGCTGTGTAATATCAACAACAATATACACAGCAGCAGCAATGGATTTATCAATCACTTGTTAAATGCCAGGCTGGGTTTAAAATGTTTGGCCAACATAGTCTCATTTAGTGATAAGAAGACCCTAGTTTGTGTCCCTCCTACCCCATTTTTCAGCTGAGTCTTCTGAGAGAACAGGGCTGAGGATAGGTAACTCACTAGAGGCCACAGAGCTATAGGAACAGTGCAGCATATATTTTCTCCCCTTAGTTCAGTTAGTTCAGTCGCTCAATCGTGTCCGAATCTCTGCGACCCCATGAATTGCAGCACGCCAGGCCTCCCTGTTCATCACCATCTCTGAGAGTTCACTCAGACTCATGTCCATCGAGTCCGTGATGCCATCCAGCCATCTCATCCTCGGTCGTCCCCTTCTCCTCCTGCCCCCAATCCCTCCCAGCATCAGAGTCTTTTCCAATGAGTCAACTCTTTGTATGAGGTGGCCAAAGTACTGGAGTTTCACCTTTAGCACCATTTCTTCCAAAGAAATCCCAGGGCTGATCTCCTTCAGAATGGACTGGTTGGATCTCCTTGCAGTCCAAGGGACTCTCAAGAGTTTTCTCCAACACCACAGTTCAAAAGCATCAGCTCTTTGGTGCTCAGCCTTCACAGTCCAACTCTCACATCCATACATGACCACTNCAAATTCTCAAATTCTGCCCTTCTTCCCAAACGTGTAAAAGTCCCTGCTCCAAGATCAAGTCAAACTAAGTATATTCCTGGAAAGGAATTGCTGAGGGATCAACCTCCATCGCTTGGCACTAAATCCACTGCTGTTATGTTTGGCACCGGGCTGAAGCTCCTCAAGGTCATGGCCTTATCTTCTTCGGTTCTCCTGGCTCCACTGATCCTGGTGACCATGCCTTCTGTACGCCTCTTCCTCCCTTCAGTTCCCATGACCCCCAGGCCCTCTGGCTCTCCCCCGGCATCTCTGGCCATCTTCCCATCAGCGTACTCGTAGGTTCCTGCTCTTTGCCCATCTGTACATGACACAGCCTCTCAATTGGCCCTCTGGTCCTCCTCTCCCCTCTGTGTATGCCTCTTCCTTAATCTCTATCCATCACCATGTGGCCAGTTTCAAAATCTGTCCTTCTCCAAGCAGACAACCATTCTCCTGTCTTCCTACTTAGCGTGCTAAGTCGCTTCGATGGTGCCCGACTCTTTTGTGATCCTATAGACACCCCGATAGGCTCCTCTGTCCGTGGGATTCTCCAGCCAAGAATACTGAAGTGGGTTGCTATGCCCTCCTTCAGGAGATCTTCCAACCCAGGGATCAAACTCTTGTCTCCGGCATCTCCTGCATTGGCAGGCAGTTTCTTTACCATTAGTGCTACCTGGGAAGCCCTCCTACTTAGAAAAGAGAAATGCTATGCCCCCCTCAGGGCTTCCCAGGTGGGTCAAGTGGTAAAGAAACCTCCTGGGATGCAGGACACATGGGTTTGATTCCTGGGCGGGGAAGAGCCCCTGGAGGAGGAAATGGAAACCCACTCCAGTATTCTTGCCTGGGAAATTCCATGGACAGAAGAGCCTTGTGGGCTACAGTCCCTCTGGTTGCAAAGAGTCAGATGCAACTTAGTGACTAGAATACAATCCCCCACTCTCGGTGTCACTAGGAAGATTAAGGCAGACATCATAGGACAAGTGAGCTCAACACTGAGGGTCTTCGTTTTGCTTGTGCTGCTGTAAGACAGGACCACACACTGGGGAGCTTCAACAGCGCAAACGTATTATCTTACAGCTTTGCGGGCTGGAAGTCCAAGATCAAGGAGCGGGCAGGGTTAGTTTCTCCTGAGGCCTCTTTCCTTGGCTTGCAGATGGCCGCCCACCAGATGGAGTGAAGTTATGAAGTGAATTCAATTCCCAGAGGTTTCCTCGGCATCTCTGGGTGTCACCAAAGGGCAGATTTCTCTACTTGTTCTGCAAAGATATGACATACAATGGAAAGCTTTGGGCAGAAGAAGACTGCTGTGGGGGACTTCCCTTGGTGGTCCAGTGGCTAAGACTCCACGCTCCCAAAACAGGGGGACCTGGGTTTAATCCCTGGTCGGGGAGCTAGATGCCACATGCTATAACTAAGACTTTGCATACTGCAACTAAAGATTCCACATGCTGCTTAAGATTCTGCATGCTGAAAAGAAGATCAAAGATCCCAAGTGTGGCAGCTAAGACCTGGTGCAGCCAAATAAAGAAATAAACATTTAAAAAGAAGAAGCCTATTGTGGAAACAGTCATACACGAAGCACCTAGGGTCTACCAGGAGTTGAGGTCCGGGAAGGAGTTCCAGGTAATTTCCTTCTTTTCCTCCCAACCTCCATGTTCATCACTGTGAAATGGGTACACTGGGCCAGTAGAATTCCCAAGGCCCTCAGCCACCTCACACAGTTAAGATTCCAGGCTGAATTTCAGTTAGCTTCTGTTTCCTAAAAGATTCCTCATGTTTCGCATCAAAGGCCCTGGGCACCCACGAAGATGCTGTGTTTCACTGGCTGAAGGCCATGAGACCTCAGAGAAAACAGGGCGGGCACACATTTGTAGCCAAGGATAGACTTCAAAACCACCCCCCTCTGACCCCCACTCCCACCCTCCCTGTTCCATTTCCTTTCTGTACCGTCTTGGTTTTTTTACGAGCTCAGAAGGGACTGCAAACATCACCCCCCTCCCTCATCAGGAATGCCAGCTTTGTTCGCTCAAACGTTGAAATGGGCGCCTGCGGATGAGGGTGTCTTTGGCAAGACGTTTAATGAGTTTTCCATCTTCAAGGTGGTGGGTGGTGGGTGCTTCCTTGATTCCACGCCCGATCCCTCTCCCAGGCTGGGACCATGGGCCCTGCCGCCGGGCAGTCCTGGAGAACAATCCCATTCTTTCTGGAGCTGACATCAGTTCACAGGAGTGGGGAGGAAGTGGACGAGAGCAGGGGGCCGGTGGGGGGAGATCCTACTGGAACTGTGGAGGCACAAAAGCTGGCCTCACCATGTCAGCCCCTCCAATAAGAGCCTTGTTTGTGGTCCCTCGTCTCAGGGTCAGAGAGAGCCGGACTGAGCGGAAATAGGGCAAGAATGCAGCCTTATTGTGCATAGCCAGCCGGGAGGCTCAAGTGGGTCCCCAGTGAGGCACCCCGCCACCCCAGAGGCTCTTGAAGACCACTTCAGACAGACCCCTGAGTCTCCAGGGATTAGTGAAAGGCAAGGGGTGGGGGGTTTGCACGATCCCCCCTGGGGCTCCTGAGGACTTAAGGCCATGAGGTTTTGACTCAGAATCAAAAAGCATCTACACTGTTCATTCTTTTTTCTTTTTTTTTTTTAAGTCCACTTTGTTTTTGGAAAACCTCCCTGCTCCTTGATTCTATCCATGAAATTTCAAAACATGAGGCTGAGGTCAAGGAATGGACTCAGAAATAATAAATGGCTGGTGTGTGTGTGTGCGTGCATGCGTGTGTGTGCACGGTCAGTCATGTCCAACTCTGTGCAACCTCATGGACTATAGCCCTCCAGGCTCCTCTGTCCGTGGGATGCTCTAGGCAAGAATACTGGGAATGGGTTGCCATTTCCTTCTCCAGAGCTATGTTCCCAGCCCAGGGATTGAACCCATGTCTACCTGCATCTCCTGTATTGCAGGCAGATTCTTTACCACTGAGCCACCTGGGAAGCCCAAATAGCTGGTATTAGGGACCAAATACTATTTTTGGATGAAAATGGTTTAATGTGTATTCAAGATGGGAACTTTAGATGATCCAGATCTGCATTTTGGAGGGAAGCGTGGCAACCACAATACCCACCCCCTCCAGCTCCCCTCAAGCCAGGCTAACAACATGAAGGAGGGCGTGAGCCCCTGGCTGAGGAGGGCAATAGAGCAAACACTCTCAAGGAGGGTTAAGACCGACTGGGTGGGGCCAAAAATCTTACTCTGTGTAAGAAAGCAAAGATACACATCAGTTCAGTTCAGTTCAGTCACTCAGTTGTGTCCGACG
>SJYV01022359.1:9834-41207 GCA_006410875.1 Neotragus pygmaeus
TGCTTCTGTTAGGTCCATACCATTTCTGTCTTTTATTGAGCCCATCTTTGCATGAAATGTTCCCTTGGTATCTCTCATTTTCTTGAAGAGATCTCTAGTCTTTCCCATTCTGTTGTTTTCCTCTATTTCTTTGCATTAATCACTGAGGAAGGCTTTCTTATCTCTCCTTGCTATTCTTTGGAACTCTGCATTCAGATGCCTGTATCTTTCCTTTTCTCCTTTGCTTTTCACCTCTCTTCTTTTCACAGCTATTTGTAAGGCCTCCTGAGACAGCCTTTTTGGTTTTTTGCATTTCTTTTTCTTGGGGATGATCTTGATAAACATTATACGTCTGAGTAAATATCAGATACGTAAACAGAAATAAAATGAAGAATTATCTGCTTTCCCCTCTGGTCTTCCCATCTTAGTCTGCTCATTCTTTTCTTATTTTTTTGCTTGTTGGAAAGTCCATATTAATGAACCCACAGAAGGAGATGGAGCAGGGAAAGGTCAGGCTGTATGGGGAAGGGCTGGAAGGAAGGGATATGGTTAGAGTGAGGTAGAGATGGAGGGACTGGGTGGTAGAACCTGTAAAATTAAGTCAGTATTTCTCAACCTTTTCATCATTTCTCACTCTAAGGAGTGATGGACATTTTTTCTTTCATCATCCTCCATAAAATGTTAACATCACACATAGACCATATATCTGTATGAGTATCAGGGCTTTGTAAATAAAAAGAATAAGATTTCTTTCACTGCCTTGATGGCGGTATTGCCCTCATTGAGAATGCATGAACTAAAGGACATCACTCAAAACCCTTCTTGTAAGCTCACAGACAAATAGAACTAAGCCAAGTTTCAGGCAGATGTCTCTTCTTGTTATGATAAAGGAACAACAGGAAGAGATGGTTTGGGAAAAGGGCTAATGGGCAATGCAGATTTGGAAGTCAACTTCCATTCAAGTGTAATGATCTTTTAAAAATGTTACAGGATCTTGGTTGAAATTTTCACATTTGATCCATTCATTCAGGACAGTACTACACTGGGAATAAATGAAATAATGTATTTCAGATATCTATGGTTGAGGTGTCCTAAAATGTAAGGCAGATATAACTGTGTACATGAATGAGAAAAATCTTTGGTACTTAATATTTGAGAATAAAGCAAATTGCCAAAATATCTTTATCTTTGTTTCTGTCCTTCTAAGTTTATATGAAAAGAGAAGATATATTTGAAAGAGTGTTTCCAAGCAGCCCATGCATCTTGTTACCTTCCACTTTAAGTTTAAATTCCATATCTTACTTTCAGGGGTGACGATAGGCGCAGGATACAGCCTGGCCCAGTTGAATGATGCCTTACATTTTATTGTTTCTGAACAACCAAAGGAGAAGACCAAGACCTACCATGCCCTCCTGAAGCACCTGAGAACACTTGCTGGAGCCCAGATTAGGAACATGGCGGTATGTTCCCTAGTGTCAAGTGAGATAAGACTGTGTCAGAGCAGCTTTACAGATGGTTTTGGGATAATGAGATTGTATTGAGAGCAGCGCAGCACACATCTGAATTTAGAGTTTCCTCAGGCTCCAGTCTCCTCACTTCCCCATGTTATTGGACACTTGCTAGGGTCTGTTCTGAAAGAGGTTTTTTTCCTCATGGCACATGGAAAAGCAATATTTTCTCAAGCTATAAGTTTGAATTGGCATCAGAGGGGTGGAAATCTTGCACACTGTGTTGTCTGACTATATTTAGCTGCACCCCCTCAAGTTTGCCAGATCTTTCTCTGACACAAAGAAGAGAATTTTTAAAGCTTACACAAGATCCCTGTATACATAATTCCTTATTTTTCAAATGACTGAGTGTAGCTTTAAAAATGCCATCCTTTCTTTTTAATCTAGACTTTAGGCGGGCATGTGGTGAGCAGGCCTAACTATTCTGACCTGAATCCCATTTTAGCAGCAGGAAATGCTACCATCAATCTGATATCTAAAGGTAAGAGACCAACTTTAGGCATTTGATTTTATAATTATCACATCAGTTACGTAGCTCCTTTGCAAACTATGAGCAAGGAACCCAGATATATCTCACTTAGACTCACCAAATATATCTGGTTGTATCTACATTACCTCAAACATAAGGATGAACTGAGATCAATCACCTTGTTTTCCACATGTTCTGTATCTTGTAGATCACATAAGTTACTGCACCCGACAGTTTTTCTGAACTAGTTGGTTGTATTTATGCATAGGCCAAATTGTACTATCAAGGCAGATAAAGGAACATTTAATGAGGTGTATATATGTGATTTTAAAGTTTTATGGCATATTTTACTTCACAGTTTCATAAAGGTGAAATTTTTCCTTATAGTACTTCTCATTTTAAACAAAATCAAACTTGTGGGGCATGTTACTCATTACTTCTCTCTTTAGTCAAAGATAGCTTAAACTTTGCCAAGGGAAAATGATTTAAATTTAAAGAAATAAAAATAAAGACAAATGTGTGTTATTCACAGATCAATTGATATAAGATACCTTCTCTTTGATTAAAATCAGATTTCTAAAACTGTGGTGGAGCAAAAGAGAGAGTATGGTAAACTGTTTAAGGGGGAAAAAGTATATATCGGGCATCCCACCCCTGCCATTCATACCATCTCTATCTCTTTGGACAGGTCGTCTGTCCTTTCTTGACTCAGGGCCTCAGTTTTCCCATCTATGAAATAGACTGTAACCAGTGTACCCTTTACCCATTTGTGAACCTCCTTTTGTACGAGGTCCTACTCTTTGCGACCCTGACTGAACGACTTCACTTTCACTTTGTACTAGGTAGTTTCCAAATAGCTTTAAAGTTCTTCAAAGCCCAAATGTTGTGAGTGGTGTATAATGGGCAATAAGAACAAGAAAGGACGTGTTAGTGTACTGGGTCCAACCCTGCCATTTTGTGTGAGAAACCAGAAGCTCAAGGTTCCAGAACCTGCCTCAGCCAACCCAGCCTGGGAGCTGGACGAAGAACCCACAGCTCTGGCTCCCAGCCGCACTCTCTCTGTCCACCCATGCATCACACCTGTCCCTTTGGGCATATTCTCCAATTTGATAACTTCATCCTAATCAAGGTCATTTTCTCTAACAGAAGGAAAACGGCAGATTCCTTTAGATGGCCGTTTCCTTGAGAAGTTACCTGAAGCCAACCTCAAGTCAGAAGAGACTGTGTTATCCGTGTATATTCCACACTCTACTCAGGTAAGGGCTCCCTGACCCACCGCCCACCCCAGGGAAGCCCAACTTCACCCTGAGCAGTGGGCCACATATGGGCTTCCAAGGGAGAGGTGTCCTCTCCTTTCCAATCGGCTGTTGCATGCAGGGTGCCTTTGGGGCTGCTCACAGGAGGGGTGCTTTCCCAGGTGACCATCAGATTTGCTTTCTTATCAGAGCCACTGTATGAACTCAGGGGCCCTGGGTGCTTTGCCTTCTGTTAGTCCTTTCCTCCATAAAAGATAAAGTAAAAAATATATATGACTGTGTCAGTAGAAAGATAAATATGATCCAGGCTGCCTTCAGTGTTATATATTCATTATCATTATATTCATTTTTCTTTTTGATTTTAAAAGAAATGAAAACATTTCCACGAGCCTTATCTCTCTGCCTGCAGGGAACATTAGCCCTGTAAAAAGGAGAGCTCTTTGTGTGAAGAGTTGAATTGGGAGTTTCAGACAAAGATGCAACTTAGCCAAGATTGAGTAAAACTATATAGTCTGTTGACTACAGCAAGTTTCTGGTAAACTGAAAGTTCATTACCATAAATGTACTACCAAGTCAACCAGATATTTATTAACCAGATATTTTAAGTACAATTTTATATTTATTAACTACCTACTACTTTACACGCCTGGCACAGTGCTAAACTCCGAAGACTACAAGACAGCGTTCAATCTTTAAAGGTCTCTACATCTATGAGGAAGGGCTTGAAACAGAAAAAAACTAATCTCAGACAGGAAATGAGTGGACAAAGAATTGAAGTTGTTCCAGTGATGGGGAGAGCCCTGCCCTGGTGGTGTTAACCGTGAAGGAAGGCAGTTGAGATCAGCATAGATCAGTGTAGAGAAGGGGGTGGTCTTTCCAGGATTTTCATTCAATTAAAAATTTTTTTTAGTTTTGTACAAGGGTATAACCAATTAACAATGTTATGATAGTTTCAGGTGAACAGTAAAGGGACTTAGCCATATGTAAACATATATCCGTTCTCCCCCAAACTCCCCTCCCATCCAGGCTGCCACACAATAGCTCAATTTTTTTTTTAATTCTATAAAACAAATAGTCAAAGAGTTAATAGTCTCACAGGGATGGGGGCTGGGGGGCGTGGCAGGCTGAAGGCCAGATGGCCAGGCAGGTTGTGTGGAGCAACCTGTGAGATGAGTCTGGAAGGGAGGTTGGGGCTCCATCACCAAGCATATCTATTGCTCTATTAAGGACTCTGTATGGGTCCTAGCAAACAGCCACCTCTGAAGACTTTAAAGAAGATCCAATCTTAATGGAAGTCGCTTTTTAGAAATATTGATCACTAGAAAGATAGAGGATAAGTTGGTTAGAGGATAGCCTAAAAGTTGAATGGCCAGTTAGGGAGCTAATGCAATAGTTCAGGCAAGGGAAGGTGATGAGGAATGAGACACAAGTCCCCACCAGTCAGTGTGGTACAGCAGGAATGACCAGTGTCTCTCAAACACTTCTTTATCACCTTGCTTTCTAGATCAAAAATGTTTGCTCCTTGTCAGGGTCAATGATGGTAGGGTCTAATCTCTCCCCTGCCCCCTACCAAGATGCTGGCCACGCAAAGAGGCGTTCGCACTTTGTGACTCCAATGTTTCAAGCTGGTAATGAGACTCAACCTAGAATGACAGATGTAAACTTGGCAAGCACTTTGGAGACCATTTGTCCTGTGGTTTCCAAGGTTTTTTTCTACGGTAGAATTCTTTATTCAAATGAGATTTGCATAGAACACCAAACTAAAAACTGCTACAGGTGGAAGTGAGGAAGTTCACTGTGAAAGGCACCCCACCTCCTCATCTTCCGCTCAACCCTCTCAGCAGTCACCAAGGTGCCATCTGATCAAATTAAACCTTATCATTTTAAAGAAAATTAAATCTGGAACAGTTTAAGTCCCCTGCCCAAGGCCACACATGGATTCACAGTGGAGAGCAGATGAACATAGACCCCAGAGCCGGCACTGCCACTTCCTGCGTGACCTTGTGCAGGCTACTCAGCCTCTCAGTTTCCTCATCAGGAAACTGGACATGAGCAGAGTTGTTGTGAGGATTGGTGACACATAATAAATACATAATAATCAATACATGATGTAATACATAACAATAGATACAAAACACATAGCAGTATATACTCCACAGTCAGTGCTATACTCCAAAACCATGCCTGTGTGAGAACTTAGATCTTTTTCATTATCAGTACCAACATCACTGTTGCTGTACATCAAACAGTGAACAAACACTACACATTGTTTTTCTGTTTCTAGTGGCACTTTGTGTCAGGACTCCGGATAGCCCAGCGTCAGGAGAACGCCTTTGCCATTGTCAATGCTGGGATGAGTGTGAAGTTTGAGGATGGCACAGATACCATCAAGGAACTTCAGATGTTCTACGGAAGTGTTGGCCCTACTGTTGTCTCTGCAAGCAAAACTTGCCAGCAGCTCATTGGGAGGTATGTCATATAACACATCTGAAACATGAAACCCAGGCCTTGCCATTTTAATATTTTAATGAAAATAGCACTTGGAAAATTTTTTCTGATTATAATATATATACACACACACACACACACACACATGCATATAATGTGTTGAAAATTTAATCACTGCAGAAAAGTACAAAGAAAATAAAAATCACCCCAAAACCAACCACCTTCAAGATACAATGATTCTTTTGTTGTAGTTTCTATAATAATAATTCACAAATTAAGATAAAATAATCTAAGTAGATAGTATCTCCAAAATTCCACTTCAAATTAACCTGAAAAATAAGTAAATGTTTCTAATACTGTGTCCTAAAACAACCGAAAATGTCCTTAAAGAGATTAAAGAAGATGAAATAGTCCAAAAGGTGAACTGGCCTTCCTCCTGTCATTTGCATTATTTCTAGCATTTGGACAGCAAGTTTTTGAAGTTCTTCTAACCAGTTATTTTATAGTAATTTTCATCCACCCATCATGTTTTTTGTCAACAATTAGAACTTAATGCACAATGGCACCCCACTCCAGTACTCTTGTCTGGGAAATCCCATGGATGGAGGAGCCTTGTGGGCTACAGTCCATGGGGTCGCTAAGAGTTGGACAGCACTGAGCGACCTCACTTCCACTTTTCACTTTCATGCATTGGAGAAGGAAATGGCAACCCACTCCAGTGTTCTTGCCTGGAGAACCCCAGGGACAAAGGAGCCTGGTGGGCTGCTGTCTATGGGGTTGCCCAGAGTCGGACATGACTGACACGACTTAGCAGCAGCAGCAGAACTTAGTGCAAGTTTTTTCTGATACTGAAATAACTAAAATAAATATTCTCAAAGCACTTATATAGTAACTTTTAGTCATGAAAAATGTTGCAAGTATCATCAATAATTCAGTCATTTACTAGTCTTTAGTCAGGAATAGCCCCTAGAAGAGGAAATGGCAACTCACTCCAGTATTCTTGCCTGGAAAATTCCATGTACAAAGGAGCTTGTGGGCTACAGTCCATGGCGTCACAAAGAGTCAAACACAATTGAGCAACTGAGCATGCATGCACCTGTGCCGGTGTGGTGTCATTGTTGGAGACACAGCCATGAACAAAACAAAGTCCCAGATCCTGGGAAGCTTGATTTGAGTACTATTTTCATCCAAGCTATTTGAGGTAAATCAACATTCCAGGCTATGACATTAAAAATGATAAAAACAATCTGATTAAAAAATAGGCAGAGGATTCGAATGGACATTTTTCCAAAGAAGATATACAGGTGGCCAACAAGAGTATAAAAAGATATTCAATCACAATGAGATTGTGATTGAAAAAGATCACTAATCACAATGCAAGTCAAAACCACCATGAGCTATCATCTCACATGTTAGAATGAGTATTATATGAAAGACAAGAAATAACATAAGTGGAGAATAGGAAACCCTTATGCACTGTTAGTGGGAATACAAATTGGTGCAGCCACTGTAGAAAACAGTATAGAGGTTCCTCAAAACATTAAAAATAGGACTACCATATGATCCTACAGAAAAGATGGAAACATCTACTCAAAAGACATAGGCAATTCCATGTGGCTTGCAGAATTATTTACAATAGCCAAGATAATGGCAGCAACCTAAGTGGTCAGTGATGATCAATGTATAAAGGAGATATTTATATAATGGAATATTACTCCATTATAATAAAAGAAGGAAACCTTGCCATCTGTGGCAACATAGATGGATTTTGAGGACATTATGTTAAGTATGATGCAGAGAAAAACTAATACTGTACAATCTTATATGTGGAATCTAAAACAAAGCAAAAACTGAGCTTGTAGATACAGAGAACAGTTTGGTGGCTGCATAGATGTGGTGGGGTGGAGGATGGAGTGCAAAATGGATGGAGGGGGTTAAAAAAGTACACATTTCTAGTTATAAAATAAATGTCATTGGGATGTGATATACAGCATGGTAACTATACATAATAATACTACACTGTATATTTGAAAATTGCTAAAAACAAAACTAGATCTTAAATGTTCTTGTCCCAAGAAAAAAAATTAGTAACAAAGTATGGTGACGAATATTAACTAGACTTATTGTGGTGATAATTTCACAATACAAACAAGTATCAAATCATTACATTGTACCCCTGAAACTAACATAATGTCATGTCAATTACACTTCAATTAAAATTTTTTCAATAATATTTTTGAAAGGAGGACTTTGTAAGAAAATTTGGAAGCCACTGCCTCAGATTCTAAAGAAAGCTAGTGAGGGATTTGAGAGTATTTTGCGTAGACTTCAAAGACGGATACATACTGCTCTCCATCTTTTCGTACTCAGCTGGATTAGTGTTTGTCTCTGCCTCTTCTGTGAAATGTTCACACTCTTTCCTGATAGGCAGTGGAATGACCAGATGCTGAGTGATGCTTGCCGATTGGTCCTGGATGAGATTTACATCCCTCCAGACGCTGAAGGTGGCATGGTAGAGTATAGGCGAACCCTCATCATCAGCTTACTCTTCAAATTCTACCTCAAAGTGAGGCGAGGGCTGAATAAAATGGTAAGGATTACTTCTCTGGGTCTCTGGGCCCCCTGGTCTTCTGGACATGAGCCTGCACATGAAGGGCCTCCATGACCTGGTTTTACTAATACACAGAGGGTGTCGAGGGTGGGGCCTTCGGGTGGCGCTTCCCCGCCTCCAACAGCTTCCTCCTGGCCCTTTTAGTTTCTCTCCTTCCCTCGCTCTCCTTCACTCCTGAACTGAGAAGGGGATGGATGACCTTGTTATTAGATTTGCTTTATAATTTGTATGACAGATACTAATGCAGTGTCAAGTTGATTTATAGTAGTGAAGAACCTTCAGTGAGTAAACTATAATCTTTTCCTTAAAATAAGACCTATTTTAATATTTTAAAAATATGAATAAGACAAAAAGGGAGAGAAAATCATCTATAATACCATTATTAGTATTTTATAATGTACTTCTTCTTCAAACAACTGTGCTAGCCCAGGGAATTCAAAGCTCAGGGCTCTCTCCCAGCAGAACTGGTATTTGATATCTGGAAGAATAAATAGGATAACCTATTTCTGACATGTGTTTTTCCAAGCTAGCCACTCAGAATGTAAGTTAAATGTGAAATAATCTTCTTTTCAGGACCCCCACAAGTTTCCTGATATCCCAGAAAAGTTCGTCAGTGCTCTAGAAGATTTCCCTATAGAAACACCCCAAGGAATTCAGATGTTCCAGGTTGGTGGCTGGGGTTTTTTGCTTTTTAATCTGTCTGCGATGTAAGTGTATGCCATTACGCATATATATTCTTTATTTTCAATAACTTACTTTTATTATACTTGTACAGACAAAATCTGCTAAAGCCAGTTGATGCTACCCAATGTCACCCATGCGTGGCTTTCTTGGTTTAGCTTCTATGCTTTTACTAAAGGCTACACTAAAGCTGGAACTCCAGTACTTCGGCCACCTCATGCAAAGAGTTGACTCATTGGAAAAGACTCTGATGCTGGGAGGGATTGGGGGCAGGAGGAGAAGGGGACGACAGAGGATGAGATGGCTGGATGGCATCACGGACTCAATGGACGTGAGTCTGAGTGAACTCCGGGAGTTGGTGATGGACAGGGAGGCCTGGCGTGCTGCGATTCATGGGGTTGCAAAGAGTCAGACATGACTGAGTGACTGAACTGAACTGAACACAAAGAATTAGATTCTGTATCTCCTTTCCCTACTATTTTCAGTTTTGCTGCTTAAAATTTCCTCCCTTTCTTGGCCAATGTCTGTCCTTTCTTTACAATCTGACTTAACATTTACTGCTTCACTCAGTCCTGTCCAAGTCTTTGTGACTCCATGGACTGTATAGTCCATGGAATTCTCCAGGCTAGAGTACTGGAGTGGGTAGCCTTTCCCTTCTCCAGAGGATCTTTCCAACCCAGGGATCGAACCCAGGTCTCCTGCATTGCAGGCGGATTCTTTATCAGCTGAGCCACACGGTAAGCCCAAGAATGCTGGAGTGGGTAGCCTATCCCTTCTCCAGAGGATCTTCCCATCCCAGGAATCGAACTGGGGTCTCCTGCACTGCGGGCAGATTCTTTACCAACTGAGTTATGAGGGAAGCTCCTGCTTTCTTATAGTCATCCTAAATCTCCTAGAAACTTGTGTATATTTCTTGCACCAAATTAGTTGATGTCAACTGTTCTTTATTGCTATACAAAGTTGATCACATTATGTTAATGTGTTACTATATATTCTGATACTTCAACAAGGTTGTAGAGTCTTTGAGGGCAAATAAAAAAAGTCTTCCTTTTTTGGGGTGAGGCAGTGGTTGTAATCAGAATTTATCCTTTACAGTATGGATCTTTATTAATGTTGACCCACAGATATGGACACCCAATTGCCTATAGTTCTTTTTTTTTTTACTTTGGGGTAAGCCAAGATATATCAGACCCAAGTTTCAGTGCTTGAGGACGTCTGGCAATAAAATAACTTGCTTTGTTCATGAACAGTGTGTGGATCCCTACCAACCCCCACAAGATCCAGTTGGCCACCCAGTCATGCACCAGTCAGCCATTAAACACACCACAGGGGAAGCTGTGTTTGTTGATGACATACCTCCCGTCTCCCAAGAACTCTTCCTGGCTGTAGTCACCAGCACCAGAGCTCATGCAAAGATCATGTAAGAAAATGAAACATCCCTATATGTTACTGGAACACATTCACAATTTCATATTAGAATTGAGAATTTATTATATACTTGGGTCAATTAAGAATAATTTCCTCTTCTGGATGGGAATCAGTCATTTTTTAAATATAGTTAAGAAAAAAAAAAAAACTATGGCCAAAAGTAAGAACACCTACTAATTGCTGGCACTTTCCACATGGAATACTGCCCATGACTTGTTATGGGTCACCAGTTTTTCCTGGTGTTTGAGGAATCACTTATATTACCCTGAGCTTACCTCTGTAACTTCAGTGTGTGCTTTCAAAATTTCCTTCCTAGATTAATTGATACTTCAGCAGCCTTGGCCCTTCCTGGTGTTGTTGATGTGATAACAGCAGAGGATGTTCCAGGAGAAAATGACTATCAGGGAGAGATTTTCTATGCACAAAATGAGGTGTGTGATTTGTGCACCGCTTATCATTCAAATGCTTTGCTGGAAATGCCAAAATGATTATTGGTCATGGGTCCATGTTCACATCACAAAGACCTGCAGGGAACCAATGACTCCCCCTCAAATTCTCTCTTGAATGGTGGACCCTTTTGAGGTTCTGTTAAAAGCCATAAGCCTTCTCAAGGAAGGCTTCTAAAAAAACCCATCAAGTGGTAGAGGCAATACAGAACATAAGACATTAAAGGAACCAACATTATTTCAGGACAACTGGATTACTGGCTGTGATATGGGAGTGGGAAGGAATGTGGCTGAAGACAGTCACAGGCCAGGTCCTTAAATTCTGCCTCCAACCTATGCATCCCCTGGACCCCACTCAAGTTACTGTTTTAGATTTATTCTCATAGGTTGAAAATAATACAACATGTGGCTTTTCGGCAGGTAATTTGCGTGGGTCAGATCATCTGCACTGTGGCTGCTGATACCTATGCTCAAGCAAAAGAGGCTGCTAAAAAAGTGAGGATTGTTTATGAAGACCTAGAGCCCAGGATTATAACAATAGAGGTACGCAGGCCATTCCATGTCTTCTAGAATGACTAGGGTGGTATAATTTTGACAGAATTCAATCCATGGGGTCACAAAACAACATAGGGCTCACCTATACTGGGTTTAGAGTTGTCCATAGTTTTAGAGAGAAGGCTCCAGCAATCTGCACCTCGAAACATAATACTGAGAATTTTCCTGCCTGGAGCTCCCTCCCTTCTTGTGTCCATTTCTCCTCCCTTGATCTCTTGCTAAGGCATGGCCACAGAATACAGATAAGGGATACCAGGGAGATGTTCTACGACCTCACATACAAAACTAGTCAGTGGGGAAATCCAGGGCGTGTAAAGCTCAGAACAGTTGTCACATTCACTAAATCACAGCTTGGGTCCTCTATCTCCCTGCCCTCTTCCTGCTTAAACACAAGCCCTGGAGATGGTACTCTGACTCACAGTCTGACTTTGTTGTCTAGTGGGCCCTTAATAGCAATGAAAGCTTTGACAAGTTGTTTCAACTCCTCATACCACAGTTTCCTCGACTGTAAAATGGGAACCATGAAAGTACCTACACCAAAAGGTCACTGTGAGGTTTAAATGGAAGAATTCAAATGCCTGGAACAGCACTTGGGACATGGGACCCAATCAATAAATGTTAGCTGTCATTTTGTTTTAGCTGTTTTTGTTAATGAGGACAAGAACATATTCTCAGTGCTTTATAACCCCAGTACCTAGTGAAGCACTAAACCCATAGTAGGTGCTCAATAAATATGTGTGATGGAAGGATAGATGAGCCCGTAAGCAATGCAAATCCCAGCCAATGGGATGCAGTCTTCATCATTTTCTGTGATTCCCTTCTATTCTTCCCAATGGTTACCGAGGTCAAGTATTTCCCAATTCTCCTCTGAATGCCTCTTAATTCTGTCCCTTTCTTTCTATTCTCATTTTGTCTCCCATCTCACGGTTTGGCCAAATCCTCATCACCTGTTTTCAGATTAACTATCTAACTGCTTTAAAAGGAGTTTTGTACTCTATTTCAACCTGTCTGTCCATCACATTNTGCTGGCATATTGAGTGCAGCACTTTCACAGCATCATCTTTCAGGATTTGAAATAGCTCAGCCGGAATTCCATCACCTCCACTAGCTTTGTTCATAGTGATGCTTTCTAAGGCCCACTTGACTTCACATTCCAGGATGTCTGGCTCTAGGTGAGTGATCACACCATGGTGATTATCTTGGTCTTGAAGATCTTTTTTGTACAGTTCTTCTGTGTATTCTTGCCACCTCTTAATATCTTCTGCTTCTGTTAGGTCCATACCACTTCTGTCCTTTATTGATAATTATAGTTATTTGGAGGTTTGTTTCTGTCAAATACACGGTGGTGAATATTCTGCATAGTATTAATACATGTATCTTAGCTACTTAAGATAGTATTTCTGCAGGTTATATTCTTACAAGTGGGATTTCTACGTCATAAAATGTGTGCTTTCAATTCTTTGAACTGCTAGATTGCTCTCCAAAGAACTTGTGGTAATTCATCCAGCTGTGTATAAAAGTGTTCATTTCCCCCATATTCTCTACACTACCAATCTCTACCAATTTGATCAGCATTAAAAAAAAAAGTATTTAATTTTATTTTTTTTGTGTTTGATTATTAGTGAAGCCAAGTGTGTTTTATTTATTTATTGGCCAATTGTATGTTTTTTTTAATTAATATGAATTGCCTAATTAAATCCTTTGCTTATTTATCTCTTGGAGTTTTGACAATTTCTTTGTTTGACTGCATCTATTTTAGTTCATTCTTAACTGTATTATTAAATACAGTCACCACTAGCCACTGGGGTCCATTTAAGTTATTTAAAATTAAATAAAATATAAAACTCAGATCCTCTGTCACAAATAAGTAAAGGTTTTATGTTTCATCATGCCTAGTAGAGAAATCTTTAATTTGATAAATGTTTTTTCTCTTAATTTTATTCGTAGCATAGCTATGTACCCAGTGTATTTCCTCTCACATAAAATTTTATACCAAGAAGACTACAAAGATACGCATAATACAAAGGTATTATGACAAAGGTGCAGTGAAAATTTGGCCTTGAGCAGAAAAGATCTAGACTTCTAAAGAAAAGAATATGACTTTGTAACAGATGATTTAAAAAAAAAGATTCAATATTATTTCAGAATCTTTAGATTTGCCAGCAAAGACTATTGAAAGTAAACCATAACCTTTAGGCTCATTTTAGATTTAAATTGTTTGGCTAAAATACATCGTCTTTACAAATGAACTTACTTAGAAGATAGAAAGAGACTCACAGAGAATGAACTTATGGTTGCCAGGGGAAAGACTGGGGGGACAGGATAGTTAGGGAGTGTGGGACAGACATGTACACACTGCTATACTTAAAATGGATAACCAGAAGGAATTTCCTGTATAGCATGCGGAACTCTGCTCAGTGTTATGTGGCAGCCTGGATAGGAGTGGACTTTCGGGGAGAATGGATACATGTATGTGTATGGCTGAGTCTCTTTGCTGTTCACCTGAAGGTATCACAACATTGTTAATCGGCTGTATCCCAATACAAAATAAAAAGCTTTTAAGAAATAAAAATAAAATACATCATTTTAAGCTAGGGTGTGATTTGTTAGTTATTTGCCTTCTAATTTCAGGAACACGATGAGGTGTGTCTGGCTGGCGTGGCCCAGATGTCCATAAGAATGGGAGACATCCGCCGAGGGGTTAACCAAGCCCTCAAGCACCCCAGCAGGATCCTTAAAAGAGACTGTGGAGCCATCCTGGAGAATATGAAGGTAGAGTTTCCTGGGAATATGTATTTATGAGGTCTTATACACAATTAAACTAGTATTTTGATAATCTCATACTATTTTAGCAATTTTCAGAAGCAGCTCAACTGTATGAAAAAGGGCTCTACTATGACAAAGCAGCATCTGTGTACATCCGCTGTAAGAACTGGTAAGAATCTGCTATCACGTGTGTTCTGAGCAGGTGTGGAAATGAGTGTGTATCGATGCCCTCCCCTCTGGTTTTCTTGCTCCTCCTCCCAACTGTGCAGCTATTGCCTCTGTCTGGGCCTTCCCTCCATCGCCTGTTTTTCTTTACAGATTAGTTCATCTTAATAGTTCTTCTTCCAAAGAACAGCACATTTTCTTGGTTTAATATGGGGAAATAAGCTGATCAGATAAATTACTAAAATAAAAAAAACCCTATTATCCACAAAGAGTCAGTGAACTAGCCTTCATTTTCCCACAGAGGGTGGGCTGGCGGGGTCAGGGGCCCGAGAAAAAGCAATTAAATCTTTTCACTGTAGGGGCCAAGATTTTTTTAAGATCACGATAACTGTTTCTTGAATCCTAAAAATTAACATCTGATTGTAGGAAGCTACTTTTGGAGCAAATGTAGTGCTGACGTTATTCTCCTCGACCTACGTTTCTAGGGCAAAAGTTGGTGAACTTCTGCCTCATGTTTCTTCTCCGAAGATTCACTTGCAGTATGCCAAAGCTAAAGAAGCAGATGGAAGGTTTGTACAATGTCTCAATTTTACATAAATCTAAAAGGATGCTTTATAAAGTAATTGTTGATATCTGCAACCTTTAAGAAAGGCAAAAACAGAAAACATCCTTTACCCTCCCCTGGCTTGAAGTGCCAGGCTATTAAGTTTTCCCCATACCTTGTATAGTTCATCCAGTCCTTTATGTATTTATACGTCGACTACAATCTTATTTTTATTTGAAGGTTAAATACTAGAAGTTGGAATTTTGATATGGCATGAAAATGAAATTAGACAATAGTCATTTTATTAAGGAGGATAACTTACAGAGGCAAAGAAAAGTGAAGAAACATGAATTTCATGGCTGCTCTGTTTAAGCTGAAAAACAGTATTACAGTAACAATGGATTGTTGGTACTTTAAATAGACAAAGATTTTCTGGAACTTGATATAAGAAACTCAAATGCACGGGGAGGAAATGGGCTAAGACAAGAAGGAGTGCCAGAGGAGGAAATACAGTTATGAAATTATATTTTATACAAACACGAAAACGTTCCATCTCACTAATGGTAATTAAATTAAAGCAACAGCATATCATTTTAACTTATATTGGGAAAAGATTTATTTTAAACTAATAACCGTATTGTCAAAAAGCACTTGTTATGCATGACTAATAGGACTGTAAATTTCTAAAGTCTTTAGAAGTTTATTTAGCAATATGCATTAAGAGATTTTTAAAGGTTACTTCCTTCTACTTTTAGAAAAGTAACCTTAAGAAAGAGATACACACTAAATGTCTTGTTAAAATGGAAAGAGCTAGAGAGCTCATGGAGACTGAACAGAAGTCTTGAGCTCCATCTAGAGGTCAATACACAAACAGTAAAATATAAAAAATTGTATATATATGATTCAGATGAGAAAACAGTTCGTTATTGGTATTTTACTGTTAGTTTATCAAACCTCTAAAAACAGCATGTTTTAATGAAATGGTTCATGGTATTCTTTCTGATAAAAAACAAAGAAGTACAAGAAAAGTGAGCAGCCACCATCAATTAAAAAAAAAAACACAATATTCCAAGCATTTATTGACATTTTTCTCCCAAATGTGACAGGGTTGAGAAAGTCTGTTTGAACTAAGTATCTCTTATAGATACAAAGAAGCTGTTGTGGCTTATGAGAATGCAAAACAGTGGAACAGTGTGATCCGCATCTACCTGGACCACCTCAACAATCCAGAAAAGGCTGTCAGTATTGTCAGAGAGACCCAGTCCCTGGAAGGAGCCAAAATGGTAGCCAGGTAATGTAATGCATTATTTTTGGACTTCCAAAAACTAGCCTTTAAAGAGAGCCCCCACTTCCCCTTGCCAAAAAAAATCATTTCAAATGGAGTATTTATTCTTTCTTTTCAAAATTATATCTTCTAAGTGTTTAAATTCAAAGGCTGTTTGTTATGGTCAACCTATGAGACTCTGTGTACCAAATATAACCATATGGTAAAGAGCTACAGCTTACCTGGTATGTTTTTGCTTTGGAATGGTTTCTCTGGCTTGAAAAAGATGTTATTTTGTGAATGACTGACTTCTTTTAAATGAGTCAAGCTAATTAAAGTACTCTTTGCTTTAGATTTTTTCAACAGCTCGGTGACTACGGGTCTGCCATCCAATTTCTTGTTATATCCAAATGTAATAATGAAGCTTTCACACTGGCTCAGCAACACAACAAAATGGAAATCTACGCAGACATTATTGGTAAATATCATTGTTTTCCCCGATTTCTCTTAAAGATTTTATCTGGTCTAATAATCAGATTGGCTACGTCCACATGCACATGCACACACACCATTTGTACACAGGCATACACACCATTCCATTTGTACACAGACACACATACAACTATATGTTACTTGTTAGGTTTCAGGATCCTTACTGTCACCTTCAAGGTGAGACGGAATTGTAAGACCACTTTGAAAAATTAAGGTGTTTCAGGTAACTTCCACGGGAAGCCAGATTTCCCAAATTCTCCTGCCGATCAACCAGTGGTAAAGGAAGGGTCCAAAATGAAAGTAACAGGAAATGCAGAGTGACTTTTGAAAAAGTAATTGTGTTCATAAAATTTAAAAATTGAGTTGTAAATTAAGAATATAGGATGTGGTTTTTAAAGATTTTGAAAGTCCGAAAGAAAATTTTATATTCTGAGAATACCAGCTTATGGGTTATCTTCCCCTGTTTGTAGTTGTTCTTAGAACTTACTGAAATAACTTTCAGATTTTTCACTTCATGGGCCATATATAACATTATTTGTGGTGTTGTTTTTCTCTCTCTTTTTTTTTTTTACTGTGGTAAAATATACAAAACATAAATTTGCCATTTTAATAATTTTTAAGTTAACAGTTTGGTTGCATGAAGTACGTTCCCATTGTTGTACAGCCATCGCCACATCTGTCTCCAGAACTTTTTCACCATCCTAAATTCTACCCATTAAACAACGGTTCCCATTCCCCTCACCTCCCAGCCTGGCAGCACTGTTCTGCTCTGTCTCTATGAATTTGACTATTCATGGCACCTTATATAAGTGGAATTATAATATTTGTCCTTTTATGTTATTTCATGTTTTAAAATTCAGAAAATGACCATAAGAAATGATGGTAGGATTCATAAGAAAATTTTTGTTTCAGTCGTTAAGGGAAATAATAGGTAAAAGCATCTTGTAATATCTTCAGAAGTCATTCAGATAATTGGAAATACAAAGAGTTAAAAAAAGAAAGTACAGATAAAAGTCACATTATAATTATTAATGTTTAACATGGCCAATGATATTTCTGTCCTAACATTACAAGTCGTCATTGCACTAAAGCATTTAAGTTTTTGTAATTTCATAAGGATGTGGCTTATCCGATACACACACACACAAATACACAGGCCCTCCAGTCCCCAAACATAACACACACTTTCCTTCATCTTTCTTTACTCTCTTCTTTTATAAACTCTAAATCTGCATTGGTCTGGAGATATAGGGCTGTTCATACTCTGGTGCCCTACTGGGCCTCCACCTCCCTTAAGTAAATGTAAAATGAATGTAAACAATGAATTGGAGTTCCAGCAGCTTTGGGGTCTTCTGTGCTTAATATGTTTAAGCCTCAAACGAAAAGAACAACAGTAAAAAAGGAAAAACAGTAATTATCTTTAATAGCATCTATTATCCACTTGAGTATCATCTTCCCTATCTGACAAATACACACAAACTATTGTTTAAACCAGGCATTGGAGAAAGAGAGAAAGGAAATGGATTGCGTGTGCATTATGGTTAACTTGGCTCCCAGTTGTTTTGAAACCCTAGGGAAATCCTGGATTGTTCCTGTTGTTTTAGGAAATGAGATTGAAACTTTTAAAGAAAGATAAAAATCCCTAAGGGTAATGTCAAACCATAACCTAGCTTCTCACAAAGCCTCCTAGCTTCCTCTCCTGATTGCTGTTTAGAGAGAAAAGAAGGTGGAACAGTTGATCTGTGCGGTTATTATGGTGAATGTGTTTTGTGATGAAAAAGACACTGATAATATTTACTGTTAAGGGATTTTAATTGCCTCTTTTTAGATCACCTGTTTTTAGATCTTGTTTTTGAATTAACAATGAGAAGTAAACAGGTTATGCTTAGCTATTTTACTCAATGAATTTGTGATTTCCATTGTAGGTTCTGAAGATACCACTAATGAGGATTATCAAAGCATAGCCTTATATTTTGAAGGAGAAAAAAGACATTTTCAGGCCGGAAAATTCTTCTTGCTGTGTGGTCAATATTCACGAGTGAGTATTTGCGAAGAAAACATACTTTGGACTCCACAGGAATGATTAANAGATCCCCTGGAGGAGGGCATGGCAACCCACTCCAGGATTCTTGCCTGGAGAATCCCCATGGACAGAGGTGCCTGACGGGCTACAGTCCATGGGGTCGCAGAGAATCAGACATGACTGAGCGACTAAGTACATACAGCAAATTTAAGTTACTCCAAGATTTTAATTTTGGGGCCTTAATTTTTTTATGAATTTTTACACCTTCTTTTGGACAAATTAGGAAAATTATCAACAGTAATAAGGTCTATGCAAACTCATGAAATATTAACAATGTTTAGGCTAATTTTGCTTCACATAAATGTTTTCTCTCTTCTATAAAATGCAGTGCTACAGAGTTAACAGCATACAGAAAACTTACTACATTTAGACTTTAATTCCAAATTATTTTTTACATCTGAAAAAAGTCAACAATGTTGAACACAAATCCAAAAATTCCAGCTTCACGGTAGCAAGTGAAAACTTCAGAATGGTGCTTATTTTATGTGAAATGTATAATCTACTGTAATAATGAAATGATAACATTAATGGGACTCACAAGGTATGAGAATTAACCAGGGTGCTAATTCTCCATCTGACACCAGGTGGCAGACATTTTAACATTAAAATTAGCTATTTTAATAGGTATTTCTCTAAATCCCTTAATTCAGAGACTGCATACCTTTGAGGATCACATTACTTACTATAGGAATTCCCAAAGTGTCCCCATATTAAAGAGTGGTCCTAAAACCACTTACCAGTTGTGGTCACAAAGCCTTTGACCACTAACATATGTACTGAACCTACCATGTGAGGGTCATTCTGCAAGGCAGTGGGTCAGAGAGACACACGCTGGGCATCACATGCTTTCAAGTCTAAGGGTGTGGGTTAATATTAATCAGATATTCCTTAAAGAATTAAAGAACTGAACATTTTATTTGTGCTACCAAGGAGAACCTCTGTAAGTTTTCTTTACACACCTCACAGATGAAACACGCCAGAAGACTTACAATAAGAAAATATTTCGAAATGCAAAGCACTTTACTAGATGTTGAAAGGCAGTGGCTCTCAACATGCCAGCAGGAGGGTATCTTGTATTCTTACTAAGTACTCATTGGGAAAAGACCCAAATTTATAACGAAGTCAGTGTACCTTTAATGAAATTTGTGCTTTATTTGTCTCAAGAGCATTTAAATACATTTGAAAATGAGTCCCACAGATATAAATATATACTCAGTACACATGGAAACGGAGCCTCTGAAATATCTCCCTGTTCTCAGAGGTCTGAGGCCCACAGACTAGGAATTACTACAGTCTGTGACAGACAGAAAGACGACTGCCAAGAAGACTGGAGACACTGTCCCTGACCTCAAGGAACCTTCTTTCCAGTAGAGATTTAACAAATCTCAAAACTAAGGTTTCACATAAGGTGGACAGTGAAACACAAACCCAGGCCCAGCAGGGTGTGGCCAAGGATAAGAGGCTTCAGGGGAGAAGCTTTGATAAAATGATTCCCCCATTCTCATGCAAAGGTTACAGATGTCTTTGTGCGTGCCCATAACAAAGTGCTGATACACATGAAGATGCAGATGCAAGAGACGGGACTCAGAAATAGCCTGTGGTTGCCCTGTTTTCTGTTTGGGAGATTTTGCCCACCAATATTCCTTGACAACAGCCAAAGATGTATGCTCCAACCCAAAGCGGCAATTAGTCCAATGCTTCACTCCAAATCAGGCAGCTCTGAGGCTGGGCTAAGCCTTACCCGCTAGGGAAGGACATTCTGCTTCTTGTCAGCACATCCACCATCTCAGTGCTGGGACAAAACCCAGCTGATTTGGTAACAGTTACTTTTCAAGCTAACTGTGAGTCTATCCACCTGTGAGGTTACTTAGCAGTGGGCAGTCTGGAAAGGAAGCTTGAATACAAACCGCTACACAGAAACACTGCCTTGTCAGTACTAAGATTCTACTACAGAAGAAGAAATGGAGAAAATATTCAAACATTTTTACACTTAAATAGATTTTTTTTAAAACTAGTACCACTAAATATGGGGGGAAAGCATGGAAAATTACTTAATGCGTATCAATCCAACTGTCCAGCACAGTTAAAGGGTTTTTTGGTGAGGCAGTTGACTCATAAAAGCTTTCTCTGGTTCCTCTCCCCAGCCTCAGCTCTATAATTTCTTGATTGTATGAGTCATCATGAAAATTATGAAGATGACACAAATACAAACAACCAACCAAAAGCTCATTTTATCCAAGATTCTCTTTCATTTAGTAACTAATTCATAAACACATTAAAAGAAAAATGTTCAAATTCAAGATAATAATGGGAAACAAGGAAAACCATATATTAAAGTCAATGCGTTCCTGACTAAAGAGTACTTGAAGCTTATCCTTTAGAAAAATTCAGAGACACGGCATGAAAAGAAAAGACACAAAGAGCCAGCAGACGCCCCTCTTTCCTCTACTTCATGACCTTGGCAAGCTGTTTCCACGGAGACTGTTTTCTCATCAGTACAAGGAGTTCACATAGCTAGATGAGTGAGCTCCATGGTTTTCTAACACTCTCTGGTTTTAAATTTGGAAAGAAAAGGCTAGATATTTTATTCTGCTTAACATTTCCCCAAAAGTTGCACATCAGAATCTATATGTCTAGTTAGAGATTTCCAGAAATTAATACTGTTACAGAGTTTCTAGCCAATTAACAGTCAAGATTTGGTGCCCAACATACAATAAACAATCTTTGGAACTGTGGTAGGCAGATTTCTAGGACGGTTCCAAGATTCCTGCCTCCTGAAATACATGCTTTGGACAGTTCCCTCCCCTGAGAATGGGCAAGACTGAGAAACAGGACAGGTTAATCACTTTTGTGATTAGGATACATTGTAAGGTGAAGGATTCCGTAGATTTAATTAAGATCCCTAATCACTTAACCATGTTGTTTTTCAGTTGCTCAGTCATGTCTGACACTTTGCAACTCCATGAACTGCAGCNCTTAAACACTTCCTGAAATGTCCAAGCTCAGAAGATAATGCAGCAATAGAAATGGCCATTGAGACTGTAAGTAAACTCTGTAATGAAATTTTCAAGAATGCTAACTTTTTAAAAACTTTTTGAAGAAACTTCCAAACATTTATAAAAGTAGACCTAACAGTATAACAAATTCCCAGGTACCCATCATCGCATTTCAACAGCTAACACATGGCCCATCATATTTTATTCCTACCCCCACCCTCTTTCCCTGTATTATTTTAAAGTAAATCACAAATATCATAAAAATACAAATACCATTTCATTTGTGAATACAAAAATTACCTCTGAAAGATAAAACATTTGGATTTTCTTTTAGATGTAATTTGCATCCAGTAAAATGCAAAAATCTTAAATATACAATTCAGTTAGTTTTTTCAAGTATGTACACCTGGGTAACCCCCACCTAGCTCAAGCTCCCCAGAAGGCCCACTCGTGCTGCCTCCCAATCCGTGCTCCCCAACAAGAAAGAAAAGAAATGTTAGTCGATCAGTCGTGCCCGACTCTTTGCGACCCCATGGAGCCCGCCAGGCTCCTCTGTCCATGGGATTCTCCAGGCAAGAACACTGGAGTGGGTTGCCATTCCCTTCTCCATGGGATCTTCCAGACCCAGAGATCGAAGCCGAGTCTCCCACATTGCAGGCAGAATCTTTACCATCTGAGCCACCAGGGACGTCCTTGCCTCCCAACAAGGGTAACCACAGTTCAGACTTCGGTTGTTATGGTTTTACATGCTTATGAATTTCATGTAAATAAAGTCATACACACAATCTTTTTTTTTGGCTGCTGTGTCTTCAGCGCTGCATGGGCTTGTTGCTAGCTGTCGTGAGTGGGAGCTGCCCAGTAGCTGCGGTGCGTGGGCTTCTCATTGCAGTGGCTTCCTTTGTTGCACAACACAGTCTCTAGGGCAGGCAGGCTTCAGAGGTTGCGGCTCCTGGGCTCTAGAAGAGCACAGGCTCAATAGTTGTGGCGCACGGGCTTAGTTGCTCCACTGCAGATGGGATCTTTCCAGACTAGAGATCAAACCCGTGTCTCCTGCACTGGCAGGCAGATTCTTTACTACGGAGCCATCAGGGAAGCCCATATGTTTCCTTTCGTATCCAGTTTCTTTTAGTCAATAGTCTGCAAAGGCAGCTGTGTTATCACATGTGTCAATAGTTCATTCCTACTTGTTGCTGTGTAGTATTCCACCATGTGACTATCACAATTTCTTTACCCACTATTCTGTTAATGGACATTTAGGTTGTCTCAGTTTGGGCATATTATGAATTCAGTTGCCATAATGCTGTTCATATCCTTGTGTGGACATAAGCACTCAGTTTTATTGGGTATGTATCCAGGAGTAGAATTATAAGCTTACAGGATACATATGTATATCTTCAGCAATAGTTGTTGTAGTTCAGTCGCCCAGCTGTGGCTGACTCTTTGTGACCCTGTGGACTGCAGCACGCGAGGCTTCCCTGTCCTTCACTATCTCCTGGAGTTTGCTCAGACTTATGTCCATTGAGTCAGTGATGCCATCCAACCATCTCACCTCCGTTTCCCCCTTCTCCTGCCCTCAGTCCTTTCCAGAATGAGGGTCTTCTCCAGTAAGACAGCTCTTCACATCAGGTGGCCAGAGTATTGAGCTTCAGCATCAGTCCTTCCAATGAATACTCAGGGCTCATTTTCTTTAGGATGGACTGGTTGGATCTCCTTGCTGCCCAAGGGACTTACAAGAGTCTTTTCTAATACCACAGTTCAAATTCTTTGGTACTCGTCCTTCTTTATAGTCCCACTCTCACAGCTGTACATGACTAATGGAGAAACCAGAGCTTTGACTATACAGACCTTTGTCGCCAAAGTGATAGCTCTGCTTTTTAATACAATGTCTAGGTTTGTCATAGCCTTTCTTCCAAGGAGCAAGTGTCTTTTAATTTCATGGTGGCAGTCAGCAATAGGTACTGCCAAACACTTTTTTCACACTAGGTGTACCAGTTTCACTCTACCGACGATGTAAAAGAATGTAGTTGCTCCTCATCTTCACCAGCACTAATCTGTTTCATTGCTATTATGCTGATAGATAGGTAGTGGTATCTCATTATGATCTTAATTTCATTTTTCTAAAGAATAATCATATTGAGCATTTTTTCAAGTTTGTTAACTATTTGAATGTCCTATCTTAAAAAGTTCTATTCAGATCTTTTTTTCTAATTTTTAATGGTATCATCTCATTCTTACTGGTTTATACAATTATATATTCTGGATACTAATCTTTTCATCAGATAGAAGCATTGTTGTAACATATTGACATATTATCCCTCTTAAGGGCAGAATAATTTCTCACTGAATGCTGTATACCTTGTCTTTATTCACTAGTGGTTACACATTTGGGTTGCTTCCTCTTGGGATCTATTATGAACAATGCTGCTGTGACCATTTGTGTACAAGGTTTTATGTGGACATGTGTTTTCATTTCTCTTGGGAATATACCTAATAATAGAATTGCTAGGCCATACGTTAAGTCTACATTTAACATTTTGAGGAACTGCCAACTGTTTCCCAAAGCAGCTATGCCATTTTACATCCCAGCACCAATGTATTAAAATTNGGTTTTATGTGGACATGTGTTTTCATTTCTCTTGGGAATATACCTAATAATAGAATTGCTAGGCCATACGTTAAGTCTACATTTAACATTTTGAGGAACTGCCAACTGTTTCCCAAAGCAGCTATGCCATTTTACATCCCAGCACCAATGTATTAAAATTCCAGTTTCTCCAACAATAATCTCTTGATATTTGCAAACATATCGCTAGAGTTCAAATTTCCCCAATGTTGCATGAGTGCCTTTCAGTTGGTTATTTCACATCATATCCAAACAAGGTCCTTGCATTGCAGTTAGTTTACATGAGCCTTAAATCTCTTCTATCAAAAGATTGTTCTTCCCCCCTCTCCCTTTCTCCCTCCTTCTGGCTCCTTTTCTCTTTTCTTCCTCCTCTTCCTCCTTCCCCCTCTCCCCTCTCTCTCTACCCCCTTGTCACTTATTTGTTAAGAAAATGGGTTATTTGTGCTGAGGAATTCCTGACATTTAGATTTAGCTGATTGCATCCTTGTGGTATAATTTGTTTCTCTACCTCCCACACCTCCAACTAACTAGGTATTTAATCTAGGTATTTCATTAGTATAGATTTGATTTTTTTTTTGAAACACTACTTCATAGAAGATGCCATGGACTTCTTTTAAAAAAAAAAATTATGTATTTGGGTGCACCAGGTCTTAGTTGC
The DNA here is from genome assembly GCA_006410875.1 of Neotragus pygmaeus. Lineage (NCBI taxonomy): Eukaryota > Metazoa > Chordata > Mammalia > Artiodactyla > Bovidae > Neotragus > Neotragus pygmaeus. The sequence continues at coordinate 34,807 of SJYV01022359.1, forward strand.
AGCACACGGGATCTTTTTTAGTTGTGGCACACAAACTCTTTGTTGTGGCATGTGGGATCTAGTTCCCTGACAAGGAATCCAGCCTGGGCCCCCTGCATTGAGAGCCTGGAGTTAAGACTCCAGGGAAGTCCCAATGCCATGCACTTGTTATGTCATCACATTAGCAGGCCCAAGTCTTAGTTCAGGCTGCCGTAACAAAATACCACAGACCAAGCAGCTTAAACAACAGACATTTATTTCTCACTCAGTCCTGGAGGCTGAGAACCCTAAGATCAAGGGACCTGCTTATTTGATTCCTGCTGAGGGCTCTTCCTGACTTGCAGACTCCAAAAAGAATCTTAGATATCCCTGGAGATGATCCAACCTAATCTCCATTTACTGACAAGGAAACCAAGGTCCCAGAAGATGATAAAACCAACCTAAAGACAGAGGAATAGAGCTAAGACCAAAACCCAAGTCTTCTTCCCAGCCAGACTGCCTGATCACAGTCCTAGGTTGGTGCTCTGTGCTACAGCCCAACTGGCCGCTTTCCCCCGAGCAGTTGAGGGCTCCCATCCCTTTGTTCCTGTGCTCTTGCTGTTACCCACACCTGGGACACCCTCCTCCCTGCAACCTTGCCTCCTACCCAACAGGCAGGACCCACTTCACATGCCTCCTGAACTGTCCTCTGGATGTAAATTAAGCCTCCTTAGAATCCTGTGAATACTTTGAACCTCACTGCTACAGTTAACCCCCTTCAATTTAATAGTCCCTCTAAGCCAAAGGCCCATCTCTTTGTAGTGTTTAGCACATTGTGGACACTCAGTTAATATTCACTGGAATGAACACATATTGGCCCCAGTTCTGAAAGTACTGTGTAGGTGATGTTAGTTTCCTTCCCATCTCTCTTCTCCTTTCCACCTTGAGAACCCTCCCCTGAAAAAAGAATCACCTTATTCATGACATGCATTTTCTCACAACCTGTGTGTTTATATCTGCTGATTCTCAACCAGAAGGCACAGCCCTTAATCCTTTGAGAACATCTTTAAAATGTTCATAGTTTGCCCACCCACACCCTCTACCCCTCAGGGTTCTGAAATACCTTCTTGGTGTTTGTGTTGTGGAGGGGGGCTGTAATGGACCCCAGGTTAGGAGTCATTACCAGCGTGGACCCACAATACAGATGGGAAAGATGGGACTGTATGGCATCCGTTAGCTTTGTTGGAGGCCTGCTTCCTTCTTTGCAGTCAGGTTTCACCTTCACCAATAATAACCTTCTCTGAAGGGTTGCCACTGATCTCTTTCTTGCTAAATACAGATGTCTGTTCTCAGCCTGCACCCTACTCCATGTTATGGTGGCATTTTATACTCTTATACCATATCTTTCTTGAACTTTTTTACTCCCTTAGCACACTGCTTCGCTTGGTTCTCCAGTTACCCCTCATAAGGACCTTCTCGGCCTTCTTCTCTGGCTCCACTGCCCTTCAGTGGAAATATCCTCAGCACTCTGGCTCCATGCTTCTTTTCATTTTGGTTCTGAGTGGCTACATCTCTTCTCTCCTGGCTCCCCTTTCCATTTATCCTAGTGTTTCGGATGTGCTCAGCTCTCTGAAATTCACACTTACCTAGGCGTCACATTTTGTTGTTGTTTGCTCTCTCTGGCAACACTATCTGGCACTTGATTACTTGTGTATTAACATATTTAATCCTTACAACAATTCTGTGAGTTAGGTATTATATGTATCTCCTTTGAGGTCCTGAGAGTGACCTGCTCTGGATCTCACAGGTGACCTTTTGACCTCAGGCAGACTGACTCCAAAGCCCTTTGCTTTAACCATTTCTTCATACAAGTTTATTCCCCCAAAGCCATGCCCAAAAGCCTTGAAGTTGATGAGCTCTACCTTTTCATCCTTCCTTACAGCTGTGGGCAGAGCAGAGACAGCAGATTGGTCAAAGCTTAGCTTTCTTGCAGTGAGGACCACGGGCAGTGGAGTGTGTGGAAATTCCCTAGAGCCTGTGTCCCCCTCCCCCACCACAGGTTCGCAAAGGTTCACCAAGACCCCTGCTGTGCTCACAGCCTCCCTCTGCTGCCCAGAGAGCTTCTGCCCTTCTTACACTTTCCCTGAGCTGTGGTGAGCTAGGCCTCGTGTCGCTCTGTCCCTAATGAGTTTCCTTCCTTTTCCAGTCGCTTTTCTCACCACATCACTGCTGTGACAGGAGGGCAGGACTCCTTCCTGCTTCTTGGTTGAGCTCCAGTTGGGCTCTTGGCGCACCACTTTTTTTTTTATAGACGCAAGACTCTCAAGCCTCCAGATCTTGTTAATAATTATTCCTACTAATATATTTCCATTCTCCAATTTGGTAAATAATTTTCCAGATCATCACTTCCCAACCTAGCAGTGATTTAACTCTGAGCTTTATGGAGTAGACTCTGAACTCTGGATCTCCAGGCCAGGTCCTCTCCAGAACTCCACCCCACACTTCCAGCTGCCCGCCCACTTCTGGGATCCCTTGGCCATACTTTCGTTTCTACTGTAGATTACGAGTAACCACGAGCGAGCATGTGTCTTCAGGGAGCTGCTGGAGGTGAGCGTTTAGGGGTACGTTGTTGTGAATGGCCCAGTTCCTGTGCTCAAGATGGCATCCTTTCCATGTCATAATCACTCATCGTAAGAAAGTGTTTATTGAAACATCCAAGGAGTACATTCTGTGTGTAAAAATAATACTACAGTATTTTGATACAGCAACTTAGAAAAGCTAGAGCTTCTAAGGATGGATTTTTATTCATGGAGACTTTACAAATGAATGACAGGCTTCCCAGGTGGTGCTAGTGGTAAAGAACCTACCTGTTAATGTAGGTAGACGTGAGACATGGGTTCAGTCCCTGGGTTGGGAAGATCCCTGGAAGAGGGCATGTCAACCCACTCCAGTATTCTTGCCTGGAGAATCCCTTGGACAGAGAAGCCTGGCAGGCTGCAGTCCGTGGGATCGCAAAGGATTGGACACAACTGAAGCGACTTAGCATGCACCTACAAATGAATGACGACAGAGACTCTAAGCTTACATCATGGTTCAGGCACTTGACTATAGGTATTTTTACACACTTTTTAAATTCTGCCTTCTCAGCAGAAGATTTTTTGTCCTTCCTCCATTCCCTTCCTAGGTTTAAGATGCTGAACTTACTGTTTCTTTCTTTTCCTAAACAGGTTGGTCAGGCCAAAGATGAACTGCTGACCAGTCAACTGATAGACCATCTTATGGGAGAGAGTGATGGCATGCCCAAGGTACTAAAGTGTTTTCTCCACTGGAATTCTTAAGTATCCTAGTTGGGCTTTTACTTTTATCTGCCCTGTTTTGGAGCCTGGCAGACTGCAGCCATGGGGTCGTAAAAGAGACAGACACAGCTGAAGCTCCTGAGCACACATGCATCCACTGTTTTTATCTATTATCGCTTTTGCATCATAGATGTACAGACTTTTCTCTCTGCATGCAGCCTTAGATCATCTAGACAGATCCTGCATTTTAGATATTGTACACATTCACTCTTGGAAATTGGCATCACTCGCTGTGATGCCATGCCCTTCTGGGTAACAATTCTCCCTCACCCCCCATTTTTCTCAAACATGAGGTGAGGTGAGGTGAATTTGCTCAGTCGTGTCTGACTCTTTGCGACCCCGTGGACTGTAACCTACTAGGCTTCTCCGTCCATGGGATTCTCCAGGCAAGAATACTGGAGTGGATTGCCATTTCCTTCTCCAGGGGATCTTCCCGACCCAGGGATTGAACCCGGGTCTCCAGCATTGGAGGCAGACGCTTTAACCTCTGAGCCACCAGGGAAGCAAGTTTTATTTATTCTTAGAACTTTGAAAAATGACTATTAAAATCATGAGTTAGCACTAATCCTCCAAAATCAGTGTACTTGGTTCATATTTAAAAAATTATGGGAATTAATAAAAATCCTATTTACTATAACTCACCAAAAATAAAGTGGATATCATTAAGAACATGTTTTCAAAATAGGTGACTTTCTTGGATTTTGTGCAGAAGTTGGTCTTCTCTCAGTCCTGATAAGGACAGACTCCTTCGAGAAAGCCACCCCAGAGCACTTTTTTTCCCTTTTGCTTTGGTGTTTAAGGGAATCAATCTGTTTGTGAGGAACGTGAGTACAGTTGACCCCTGAACAATATGGGTATGGACTGTGTATCTGCTTACATAGATCATTTTCAACAGTAAATACTGTGGTACTACATGATCCCAAGTCGGTTAAGTCCTGGATATGGAGGAACTACAGATACAGAAGGCTGACTATAAGCTACATGCTGATTTTCAGCTCTGTGGAGTTCAGCACCCCTAACCCCATCACTGTTCAGGGGTCAACTGTAACTGATTTGGATACAAGGTGCTGAAAGTCGTACCTGGAGAGGATTGGCCATCCTGATCCCTAAGTCCATTTCCTATGTCTTATAGATAGAAAGACACTGAGACCCAGGGAGGTCCAGGGAACCTGCCAAAGGGCACAGGTTAAACTTGCCGAACCCCCTCACCTTATATCCACTTATTCTAATAATCAGCAAACCCGTATCAAGTATGTGACATTGTTGAGAGTTAAAATAGGAGTAGAAAATGGGCTCAAAAAAATTTTTTTTTCTTCTTCTTTTTTCTTTTTTTCTTTTTTTTTCTTTTCCTTTTTTTTCTTTTTTCTTTTTTTTTTCATGCTGTTTTTTTTTAATTTTAATGAATATATATATATTTTTTAATTTGACTTTACAATACTCTATTGGCTTTGCCATACATAGACATGAATCCACCACAGGTGTACAAATTTTTGAAATTTTGTGAAATTGGTACATTGTCTCAGCACACCTCTCCATCTGAAGCACACAAGAGAGAACTCTATGGACTAGGGTTAGGAGCACAGATTCTGACGCTGGGTCAGATCCTGGCTTGGGAGAGGTGCTTTGTTTCAGTACGTAATCACACCTTTCTCCCAGGGAGGGTATGAGGATTTAATAGAGTTGTTATTTCTCAAGTGCTTAGAATACTGCCTGGCACATATTAAACTCTGAATAAATACTTGATAAATAATTATTTGTTGACTCTTTTAAAAAAAAAAGTTGTTTTTTAAAAATGGCCTCTTAACACAAGCTAAGTTATTTTGGGGTTTGTTTTTCTTTGGCCACACTGCGCGGCATGCAGAATCTCAGTTTCCAACCAGGGATGGAACCCATGACCCCCCACAGTGGAAGTATGGAGTCTTAATTACTGGACTGCCAGGAAAGGCCCTCTTTATTGGGTTTTTAAAAAACAATTTAACACTCAGTTACTGGAAGGTGAAGGGTTTCCCTGATAGCTCTGTCAGTAAAGAATCTGCCTGCAGAGCAGGAGACCCAGGTTCAGTCCCTGGGTCAGGAAGATCCCCTGGAGAAGAGAATGGCAACCCACTCCAGTATTCTTGCCTGGAAAATCCCATGGACAAAGGAGCCTGCCCGGCTGCAGTCCATGGGGTCACAAAGAGTCGGGCCCAACTGAGTGACTGATACTTACTTAACTAGAAAGTAAATGTGATCTTAAATGAAAATGCAAAATTTTAGGTATATTCCCGCATAGCTAATGCAGAATGTGTTGTTTCTCTAATGGCTTATATGTCAGGATGCCAAGTACCTGTTCCGCTTGTACATGGCCCTGAAACAGTACCGGGAAGCTGCCCGGACCGCCGTCATCATCGCCAGGGAAGAGCAGTCTGCAGGTGGGTCCCCCAAAGCCATTGTTTACTCCCCAGACAAGTAGTAGAAGCATGCTCCAGAAAACATGGAATTAAGTAAATCATTCTTTATTAATAACTTAAGACGATTTGACAAAATCTACCTGTTAAATGGTGGTCCACAGAAAGTCCTCAGATTTCATCCTTTGCAGTAATGTCGTTTACCACCTCTTTTCAAGGAAACTATCGGAATGCACATGACGTTCTCTTCAGCATGTATGCAGAACTTAAATCTCAGAAGATCAAGATTCCCTCTGAGATGGCCACCAACCTCATGATTCTGCACAGTTACATACTAGTGAGGGTGAGGCCTTTGGGTGACGTGGGACATAAGCTGGGCATCCCTCCCCTGGGTTGGAGCCATCTCCCAGATCTCTATATTGTTAACTGAAGATGCAAGATACAGGATAATTATATAATATGCTGCCTTTTGTGTACAAAAAGGCAGAAAAAAATAAAGACATATATTCATCCCAAGTAAAATTAGAAATATATATATTTTTTAATTAGGAAAAATAGTTTCCTAAAGGGATCAAGGCAGAGGCGCAGCATAGCACTGAACCCAGTCAAGGGAGAACAGGTCCCTCCATATAGAATATCTTTTTACATTGTCTTGCTTTTGAAGCAGATAAATGTGTTACTTTGTCAAAAAAAAAAAAAA
>SJYV01022359.1:41292-55860 GCA_006410875.1 Neotragus pygmaeus
TTCCTTTTTTTTCTTTTTTCTTTTTTTTTCTTTTCATGCTGTTTTTTTTTAATTTTAATGAATATATATATATTTTTTAATTTGACTTTACAATACTCTATTGGCTTTGCCATACATCGACATGAATCCACCACAGGTGTACAAATTTTTGAAATTTTGTGAAATTGGTACATTGTCTCAGCACACCTCTCCATCTGAAGCACACAAGAGAGAACTCTATGGACTAGGGTTAGGAGCACAGATTCTGACGCTGGGTCAGATCCTGGCTTGGGAGAGGTGCTTTGTTTCAGTACGTAATCACACCTTTCTCCCAGGGAGGGTATGAGGATTTAATAGAGTTGTTATTTCTCAAGTGCTTAGAATACTGCCTGGCACATATTAAACTCTGAATAAATACTTGATAAATAATTATTTGTTGACTCTTTAAAAAAAAAAAGTTGTTTTTTAAAAATGGCCTCTTAACACAAGCTAAGTTATTTTGGGGTTTGTTTTTCTTTGGCCACACTGCGCGGCATGCAGAATCTCAGTTTCCAACCAGGGATGGAACCCATGACCCCCCACAGTGGAAGTATGGAGTCTTAATTACTGGACTGCCAGGAAAGGCCCTCTTTATTGGGTTTTTAAAAAACAATTTAACACTCAGTTACTGGAAGGTGAAGGGTTTCCCTGATAGCTCTGTCAGTAAAGAATCTGCCTGCAGAGCAGGAGACCCAGGTTCAGTCCCTGGGTCAGGAAGATCCCCTGGAGAAGAGAATGGCAACCCACTCCAGTATTCTTGCCTGGAAAATCCCATGGACAAAGGAGCCTGCCCGGCTGCAGTCCATGGGGTCACAAAGAGTCGGGCCCAACTGAGTGACTGATACTTACTTAACTAGAAAGTAAATGTGATCTTAAATGAAAATGCAAAATTTTAGGTATATTCCCGCATAGCTAATGCAGAATGTGTTGTTTCTCTAATGGCTTATATGTCAGGATGCCAAGTACCTGTTCCGCTTGTACATGGCCCTGAAACAGTACCGGGAAGCTGCCCGGACCGCCGTCATCATCGCCAGGGAAGAGCAGTCTGCAGGTGGGTCCCCCAAAGCCATTGTTTACTCCCCAGACAAGTAGTAGAAGCATGCTCCAGAAAACATGGAATTAAGTAAATCATTCTTTATTAATAACTTAAGACGATTTGACAAAATCTACCTGTTAAATGGTGGTCCACAGAAAGTCCTCAGATTTCATCCTTTGCAGTAATGTCGTTTACCACCTCTTTTCAAGGAAACTATCGGAATGCACATGACGTTCTCTTCAGCATGTATGCAGAACTTAAATCTCAGAAGATCAAGATTCCCTCTGAGATGGCCACCAACCTCATGATTCTGCACAGTTACATACTAGTGAGGGTGAGGCCTTTGGGTGACGTGGGACATAAGCTGGGCATCCCTCCCCTGGGTTGGAGCCATCTCCCAGATCTCTATATTGTTAACTGAAGATGCAAGATACAGGATAATTATATAATATGCTGCCTTTTGTGTACAAAAAGGCAGAAAAAAATAAAGACATATATTCATCCCAAGTAAAATTAGAAATATATATATTTTTTAATTAGGAAAAATAGTTTCCTAAAGGGATCAAGGCAGAGGCGCAGCATAGCACTGAACCCAGTCAAGGGAGAACAGGTCCCTCCATATAGAATATCTTTTTACATTGTCTTGCTTTTGAAGCAGATAAATGTGTTACTTTGTCAAAAAAAAAAAAAAAAGATTTACTAGCAACATTTTTGTTTAACCAGTTTCCTAGTTTATTAATTGTAGGGTAATGAATTTTATACAATTCCACTGTGCTTTAATACTATTTAGTTTTCATCCAAATATAAAATAATACTGAGAAACTTTAGAGAATAAGGAAAAATATAATGAAAAATGATTTCCCCCCTTTAAATCCATCATCAGATATAAGTTGCTAACACTGTTGTACACTATATCCTCCATGCTTCTAAAATACATGTGTGCACCATTTTGGGGGCGCCTCCCAAGTGGCTCAGTGGTAAAGAATCCACCTGCCAATGCAGAAGACATGGTTTCGTTCCCTGGGTCAGAAACACACCCTGGAGAAGGAAGTGGCAACCCACTCCAGTATTCTTGCCTGGAAAATCCCATGGACAGAGGAGCCTGGCAGGCTACAGTCCATAGGGTTGCAAAAGAGTTGGACATAACAACTAAACAGCAGCCTTTTTTTTTTAATTAAGAAAATATTTATGTCCAGTTGTCTGTTTTTAGTTAGTGATTTTTAGTAAAAACAATATGCAAACCTGAAATACTTCTATGTACAGTTTATATAACTTATGTGTATGTATATATACATTTTATATGCACACATATCTTTGTAAAAATACAGGTAGGCTCCAACTTATGTAATTGTCCAAATTTTGATTTATGTCAAAGCACGTCTTCCCATTTTAATGCTAAGTTGGTTTTCAGGCCATTCCACAAGTGTATTCAATTTGGAAGCTTCCTATGTTACAGCAGTCATGTTATGAATGCCTTAGATACTAATTATGACCTATAACAGCACTGCCTAATAGAACTTCTACAGTGATAGCCTGGCTATGGAGCACTTGAGTTACACATAACGCAGCTGATAAACTAAATTTTGAATTTTTATAATCTTAGTTTTTACTGTAGCTACATGCGACTAGTGGCTGCCCTTTTAGGGCCCACAGGTCTACTGTGCTGTGATTCGGTCATGTCCAACTCTTTGCAACCTCATGGACCATAGCCCGCCAGGCTCCTCTGTCCATGGAATTCTCCAGGCAAGAATACTGAGGTGGGTTGCCATTCTCTCTCCAGGGGATCTTCCCAACCCAGGGATCGAACCCCAGTCTCCAGCATTACAGGTGGATTCTTTACTTAGTGTCTGAGCCACCAGGGAAGCCCCCACAGGTCTACAGTTCCTATTGTAAGTGAACTCTGAGAATTCCAACTTGCAGTCACCAGGAGTACATTTCCTCTTGAGTCACAGGAGGGCTCTTGTACAGAAAGGACTAGAAATGGGGAAGGAGGGCTTTCTCGGCTTAGACATGAGTGGCAGTGCCAATGTGCTAAGGCACCGAATCCAGCAAAATTTGGGGCATGGAGGGAGGACAGAAACAAGTTGGTGGAAGATGGGAACAAAAATCATGGGTTCCTGTTAGAAGCCCTCCAGGACCAGGGCTTTCTCCCACCAAAAGCCACAGGGATGGCTCTTGAGTCTTCTTTTCCTCTGGCTCTGAGTGGGCCCATCACTTCCCCCGGACCAGACGTCCTCCCCGGTCCCCCCACCCCACTGAAGAGCACCCATGTAACTTTTCCTCTCCACTCTACTCCTTTATCCGAGCACCAGATATATTCAAGATTTTTAACTGCATCTGGCATTCAAAAGGGAAACTATTAGACCTTATCAAGTAAGAACTGATATAAAAGTGTCACAGGCCTCTTTGACACAAAGGGCTGGAGAAAGCCATCCATGTTTCAGGGGAAATGGGAGACTTGGCATTGGTGGCTGCTTCCTCCCAGAGCTGGGACAGGAACTCCGGCTGAAGGACAGCCTGGGACCTCTGCACATGGATGGCTGAGCTGGGCAGTCTGAGGCCCAGGGAGTCAGTGGTAGGCGACTTCAGGTTCAGTTAATATTTATTATGTTGCAATGCTCAGTTAATTACACCATCATCCATCTGCTCAGACCTGATGGATGTTACAGCTGGGAGTTACTCTGTACTCACCCTTCACCTTCTCACCAAATAGCACCACTTCCAACTCCCCGTCTGTCTGCTTCTCTCCATCCCCACTCCCCACCCTCTCAGGGCCGCCTCCTCTCACCTGTCAGCAGCAACATGGCGGTCTGGCCCTGCCAACTCCCCAGCCTCATGTCATCCTAAGAGGACCACCTCCTTGCACCACACACCCCACTCATGCTTACCTAACCTCAGGCTCTCCAGCCATCGTTGCCCCTTTGCCTCTCACAGGTAGCACCCTCTTCTCGAAACAGCCCATCCCCTCTCCTCCTGCCTCACTAACTCAGACTTCAGGTCTCACAGCAAGTTGGTAAAGTTGTTATTGTTACTCAAGCTCCCCAGTAAAGGCCAGTAAAAGATGTTGAGTGATCTAGAGCAAAGTACAAAGCAGAGTGTAGAGCAGGGTGAGGCTGGCAAGGCCATGAGGCCAGGCAGCAGCTGCCGGAAGGAAAATAAGGGAGAAACCTCAAGTGAATGACATGAAAGTAAGACTGCAAGAATCTTGTGACCACCCTGTTCAGGATCACAACTGAGTTGTTTATTTGGGAGAATAAAAGGTGAATTAGTGGGTTTTTAATTTTTTACTTGGCATATACTGAGTTAGTGTTAAAAGTCTCTAAGAGTCTAATGTGTCACTTATTTCAGATTCACGTGAAAAATGGAGATCATATGAAAGGAGCACGTTTGCTCATCCGGGTGGCCAACAACATCAGCAAATTTCCATCGCGTGAGTCCTGAGAGGAGCCCGTTGTCCCCATTTCTGCCTGAGTGTAGCATGGTTAAGATCTAGCCTCGCTAACTCTGCCAGCCTCTCTTCTCTACACGTAGTGAGTCATTTCATCCTCACAGCCACCCCATGAAGAGGTGTAACCGGCATTCCCAAGACCACCCCCAGGTCTGATCATTCACGAGGAGGACTCATATAACTCAGCACAGAGTAGTACTAAGGTTCAGATTTATTATGAGGAAAGGATACGAAGCAAAACCAGGAACGGGAAAAGGGGAGGGGCAGGGCCTGGGGGTCAGGTGCAAGCACCCAACCCCCCCTGTGCTGTCACACTGGACACACTCAGCGTCTCCAGGCAACATGCAGCATGTCTACCAGGGTGCGTGTGACTCAGTGCCCAGGGTTGAGCATGGGGGGCTGGCCACATAGATACCCGCTGATGAGCAGGTACCCAGTCTTGGCTCCCAGAAAGCAGATGCTCAGTATAAACCCCATTGTTTGTACAGAGGCCAGGCACAGGGAACCATTCATTCCCTGCTCTGGAAATGGTGGACACTCTCCCAAAATCCAAGCTCCCAGATCCCAGGTTCAAGCAGGTCTTTTTCAGGCTACCAGTCTCCAGTTTGCACACGTGTCCTATTTTCTGTATAGTTGCTGGTGGGAACAAACTGTCTTTCCAGAAAGCAGTTTGACAATTTGCACTGAGTGCACGCACGTGTCTGTGTGTATTTTTTAAGTTATGCTCTTTGAGCCAGTAATTCGACTTCTAGGTATCTGTCCTGAAGAAACAAGTGCACTCAGGTTAGTGCATAAAATTGTTAATCTCCCCACTCATTCATCAGCTGTCCTGTCAAAAACAGAACTTTTATCTTCGAGGCAGGAAAGGAAACATGCCAAAGGTTTCCTCAAGGGAGTGTGGGGCCCTGTGTTATCGGCAAAACACAGTATCACCAGGGGAAAGACACCCGATTGCACCGCTGTGCCCTTTCCTCCTCAAACAGTCTGTCACAGGTTCTTTGCCAGGAAAGGCAGATCGAGAGAGAGGCGATCCTGGCATCACGCCAGTGCTCCTCCATTTGCTTTGCAGACATCGTACCCATCCTGACGTCCACTGTGATCGAGTGTCACAGGGCCGGCCTGAAGAACTCGGCCTTCAGTTTCGCAGCCATGCTGATGAGGCCGGAGTACCGCAACAAGATAGACGCCAAATACAAAAAGAAGATCGAGGCGATGGTCAGGTATGTGGGGACAACTGTTCCTACCATCTGATCACAAGTATATTTTTCAGAACACAGCTACTAATGTGTGGACTGAATAAGAACACAGATTGGGGATAGCAATTAGGATTGTACTCAGCTACCAGGAGCAGGAAACCCAGGGACGACCTGAATAAGTCAGGATTTGTTTGACTCATACACGAGGTGTTGCAGTCCTAGGCTGGTACCTCTTGTTCTGCTTGTCACCGAGGACTAAAAAAGTTCTCGCTGCACAGCTGTGTTTGTCTGACCACACGTACCCTGTTCAAGGCAGGAAGAAAGTAGGGAATTCCAAAGACGAGAAGGTTTTTGCCTTGTTAGTTAGGAAGGACATTGAGTTTACCTCTTACTGGCTAGTCCTCTGCTGTGTGGCTCCCTCTAGCTGTGAAGCATATTGCTGAGTAAAAACAAAGCTCTGCTGGCCAGGATGGCTGTTAGGTAGGCAGCAAACACTGTCGGCCATGGAAGGACAAAGAGTGCATGCTTCTCAGTGTCAGCAACTTGGTGATTAAACAGCCTATTGCCAAGAGAGTTCATTTCCAAAGCCTGTGTAGCTCCAAAGGCACACAAGTCACAGCCCCGCTTCAGAAAGCAGTACAGTGATCTGACTCTACAGGAAAACTCGGGGGACGTAGCACTCATCTTTACAAAAGGAGAAGGTAGTTGCAATCACGTGGTAATTCTGGGGCGCCTGTTAGTCCCATTGGCCAGGGAACTCAGGTGTGCCTGCCTGCTGACCCAGAACTCCCATGTCAGCCAAGCACGATGGCGGCGCCTGAAACAGCAAAGGGAAACCAAGTACTACCGACTGCTAGCTGGGCCCACGGCAGACAACTCTCACCTGGACGGGGCTACATGGACCCCTCCCGATAAGCCCAAGGGGCTGCAGGCCAAATCATCAGGACCGAGCATGCCTGCCAGCATGGGAAACGAAGCGGGGAGAAAATGCTGGGGCGCAGACCCCCAGATCCGCGCCACACCAGCCCGGGTGCCAGTCTGGGGAGGCACTGGATCTCGCCCCACGCATGAGTGCTCTATCGCTGTGAGGTCTGCTGTGGTAGCCACTGGCACATATGGCTGTTTACATTGAAAAGTGAATCAAATTTAAAAGTTTCTCACACTGCCCACATTCCAAGCGCTCAGAGCTCTGTGTGGCTCCTAGCTACCATACTGGTGAGCGCGCAATTAGAACATCGCCGCCCACACGGAAAGTTGTGTTGCGCAGCCCTGGGCAGCCTTTACCACTTCAGAACACAAAGCGAAGTAGCGGGCTCACTGCTCCAGTGACCCGGGAAAACAGGATACAGCCAGACCCAGCCATGCTTTCTGCACGTGCTGTGCTGTGGCCCCTCCCCACCCCCACCAGAGGGGCCCATGGAACGCTGTGGTCGAGGCGTGCTCATTCCTCTTGCTCCTCCCGGGTCTGCGCATGGGCCCACAGTCTCTAGCTTGTATCTCCAGTCTCAGGACCTGATTATAAAGAAACAGGCGCATTCATGTGACTCTTCCTCACAGGAGACCTGACACATCCGAGACAGAAGAGGCCACAACCCCATGTCCCTTCTGCGAATTTCTCCTCCCTGAGTGTGAACTTCTCTGTCCTGGGTGTAAAAATAACATCCCGTATTGCATTGCAACAGTAAGTTTCTTTATCATTTCCCTTTCTTTGCATATATATAATCTATAGCCCTCTTGAATACTTTATGTGTTAACACATTCTTTGCTTCTGAAATAATCTTACCTCTCAAATTTCCTGCAACATTTAGCATATAATTGCATGATCAACAAAGCTGAAAGTTGTATTCAAGGCATATAATAACCTAAGTAAGTATGAGGCCCTGCAGAGCAGGAGAGCCCAGAGTTGGAGATCAGATGGTCCTGGGCTTAGATCCTCTTTCTGCCACATACTGGCTGTATAACCTGGTGCGCTTTGCCTTTTACATCACTAGGTCCCTCCATCATAATCTCTCATCTATTGAGATGAATTGCAGGTTGACCAGAGAATGAATATGAAGCCTTAATTCAATACCTGGCATGCTATAGCACTTAAGTGGTGGTTTTTATTATATATAAACTTTAAGACCTATTATTCAGTTCAGTTCAGTCACTCAGTCATGTCCAACTCTTTTCAACTGCATGAACTGCAGCACCCCAGGCCTCCCTGTCCATCACCAACTCCTGGAGTCCACCTAAACCTATGTCCATTGAGTCAGTGATGCCATCCAACCATCTCATCCTCTGTAGTCCCCTTCTCCTCCTGCCCTCAATCTTTCCCAGCATCAGGGTCTTTTCAAATGAGTCAGCTCTTTGCATTAGGTGGCCAAAGTTTCAGCTTCAAAATCAGTCCTACCAATGAACACCCAGGACTGATCTCTTTTAGGATTGACTGGTTGGATCTCCTTGCAGTCCAAGGGACTCTCAAGAGTCTTCTCCAACACCACAGTTCAAAAGCATCAATTCTTGGGCATTCAGCTTTCTTTATAGTCCAACTCTCACATCCATACATGACCACTGGAAAAACCATAGCCCTGACTAGATGGACTTTTGTTGACAAAGTAATGTCTCTGCTTTTTAATATGCTGTCTAGGTTGGTCATAACTTTCCTTCCAAGGAGTAAGCGTCTTTTAATTTCATGGCTGCAGTCACCATCTGCAGTGATTTTGGAGCCCAGAAAAATAAAGCCAGCCACTGTTTCCACTGTTGTCCTCAACTATTTAAAACTAAGGCCTATTATTAGAATATATTAAAATGTTTGTTCATCACTAGACTTAGCTTTATTTTAAAGGAAAATAAATTTAGGTAATGTCACAATACTAAAGATTATTCTTTTATACACAAATTTGATAAAATCTGGGTTTAGTCCTTTTGATGTCATCTCTTCTTAATCAATTACCCACCTATTATTATATCATGATTTAGAGGTTTGGGTTTTAACTGTAACCATGTATTGTAATTGAGTAACGGGAAATTTGAACAAAGATGAGTTTTACTCTTCAATGTACTGTTTCCAGGGTCGACATATGTTGAAGGATGACTGGACGGTGTGTCCACATTGTGACTTCCCTGCTCTGTACTCAGAATTCAAGGTGTAAGTTGTGTCATTTCACTTAGTCATACAGACTTATTATCAAAAAATAGACCTTTTATTCAGCCAGTTTCTACTGAGGTCTCTTTATTTGTTCACGTTCCTAAAAATCTCTAAAGACTCAAATTGTCTTCTCGGGAGAATCTTCTATGACTTCTGAGAACATTTTCTTTAAAGGGACTACTGCATAAGACTGAATGTTCCTAATTCTTAAGTTGCGTGATGAACGTGTACTAAGACATAGAAAGGAAAAGCTGCTTTTCATATCACAATAACGCAAAGGGAAAGGAATATTATACATTTAATCTACTCTGCCTTTCCCTCCCCAAACAGCATGTTAAGCACTGAAAGCACATGTCCTATGTGTTCAGAAAGATTAAACTTGGATCAACTGAAAAAAACCTCTGACTGTACCCAGTACCTGCGGACAGAAGTGGAGCAATGAGCGCATGTGCAAGTAAGTACCAGGTCATCCCCTCACCTTCTCAGGGCACGGGATCCTCAGGGCAGGCACAGCTTTACAGTGTGTTCTGCCATTGGTTCCTTTTTGTGTCTTCATCTGTTCAAATCATTTGCCCATTTTTTAACTGGGTATTTCATCTTTTCATTGAGTTATAAGAATCCTTAATATATTCTGTGATTTGCAGATACCTTCTAGATAGTATCCTTTAATGTACTCAAGTTTTTATTTTGATGAAGTCCAAAAGTCCTTCATGGAACCTGTCAGATTTAAACAACAACCTAAAATATAGGTTGTACAGTCTCCATGGTGACAAAGGTTATTTGACCAAACAGCATCATGGATTCCAACCAGAGTGTATTTTATCAAGTCACATGGGTTTCTTTTTAACCAGTTCATTAAAACTATAGCTAGCTGTTAAAATGGAGATTGTTTTATTTTGTAACTCAGGAGAGTAATTGTAAAAATTTTTGTTTCCAGAGAACTGAAAAATTCCCATTTTTTCTTCCAAGTTTCACTTTTGTTGCATAGAGCAGCACATAACCCTTCCACTCTCCACTGGGAAGAACCTATTCATGTGGCCACACACACTGCAGGGGAGGCAGGGAAATGCAGTCTCTAGCTAGAAGCCAAAAGCCCCTGCCAAAAGCTCTTCTCGGTTTTCACAAAACCTGTTCTTGCATTCCTTTACTCTCAGTAAACTGCATCCAACCAGCTGATCAGGATGGAAATCTGGATACCCCCAGTCACCCAGTCCACGGTCGGGTCCTTTCAGTCCACCTCCAGTGTAGCTGGCTCCCTTCCGCAGGTGGAGCTTTTGATTGCAAGTGAAAAGACAGAGAGGCCCCAGCCTCTTCCTCTACTTATTGCAGCCCCTCTGGCCTTTCGCTGTTCCTTGGACTCCAAACTGCTTTCTCTACAGCACCTGCAGTCTCTCATATTCCCGCCAGCAGCATAAAGAGTTCTAGTTTCCCCTCATCCTCCCCAACACTTGTTATTGTCTGCCTTCTTGATTATAGGCATCCTAGTAGGTGTGAAGTGGCATCTCACTGTGGTTTGATTTGCATTTCCCTAATGATAATGTTGAGCATCTTTTCATGGGCTTGTTGGCCGCTTGTATATCTTCTTTAGAGAACTGTTCAAATCATTTGCCCATTTTTAAACTGGGTATTTCATCTTTTCATTGAGTTATAAGAATCCTTAATATATTCTAGGTACAAGTCCTTTATCAGATATGTGATTTGCAGATACCTTCTAGATAGTATCCTTTAATGTACTCAAGTTTTTATTTTGATGAAGTCTAATTTATCTGTTTTTCATTTTCCTTTGGTTGCTTGGTGTCATGTCTAAGAAGCCCCTGCTTAATCCTGGATCACAAAGGTTTTACAGTATCATTTCCTTCTAAGAGTTTTATAGTTATTGCTCTTGTATTTATGCCTTCAATCTATTTTTGTGTATGATGTGAGTTAGGGAGCCCGATTCCTTCTTCTGCATGTGGATGACCAGATGTCTCAGCACCATTTGTTGAAAAGGCTGTTCCTTTCCTATTATTACAAGATGATTGTCTTATTATATAAGTTCTTTATTTGTATGTTCTAGATGTCTTCATCAAATTTATTTTGCAGATATTTTCTCCCTTTGGCTTCCCAATTCTTTTTCTTAATTTATGTATTATCTGAGTTGATTTACAATGTTGTATTAGTTTCAGGTGTACAGCAAAGTGAATCAGTTATATTTTAGTGGTCTTTTGATGAGCAATTTTGATTTTGATGAACTGTATCTTAGCAATTTATCTTATTGTTATGACTTTCTGTGTCCAAGAAAATATTTCCCTACTTGGAAGTCAGGCGCATATTCACCTATGTTAGCTCTGTGATCCATCCTGAAGTTATTCTTGTTTACAATGTGAGGTAGGGATTGAGATTTCTTTCTGCCTCAAGTAGATATCTACTCTTCGAACAGCATTTGTTGAAAAGTCTTTCCTCATTGCATGCCTTTATTGAAAATCAGTTGGGTTTTCAGTATGTATGTCCCCTATTTTTATACTACACTGTCTTGATTACTGTGACTTTATAATACATCTTAAAGCCAAGTATTGTGTATCCTACAACTTTGTCATCTTTTCCAAGATTGTTTTGACTACTCCTTTCCATTCTCTATAAAATTTTAGAATCAGCTTGTCAGATTCTGTTTTAAAAGCTTGCTCAAATTATGACTGGGATCCATTTATTTTTCTGTTGCTACGTAACATCACATATTTAGCATCTTAATATGTATTTAATATCTCAACTTTTTGAGGTATAATTAATCATCTTGTGTTAGTATTAGGCATACAACATAATGATTTTATGTTTATATTATGAAATGATTACCACAGTAATTGACACCCATCACGACACACAGTTAACAGGTTTTTTTTGAGAACTTTTAATATCTACTCTCTTAGCAACTTCCAGATATATAGTATTGTTAACTTATCACCACGCTGTACACTACATCCCTGGGGTTTATTTGTAACCGGAATTTTATACCTTTCAGCCACGTTCATTCTGCCTACCCACCACCCTGGGCCTCTGGCAGCCAACAAACTGTTCTGCATCTGTGAGTTCAGTACGGTTTTTTTAACCACACATGTGAGATGGGGATTCCCTGGTGGCTCAGACAGTAAAGCGTCTGCCTGCAATGCAGGAGACCCAGGTTCAATCCCTGAGTTGGGAAGATCCCCTGGAGAAAGAAATGGCAACCCACTCCAGTATTCTTGCCTGGAAAATCCCTTGGACAGAGGAGCCTGGTGGGCTACAGTCCACAGGGTCCCAAAGAGTCAGACACGACTGAGCAACTTCATTTTCACTTTTCATAAGTAGATAGTGCAGGTACCTGTCTGTCTATTTCATTTAGCATAATGCCCTCAAGGTCCATCCGTGTTGTTGCAAATAGCAGTATTGCCTTCTTTTGTATATGTATATACACAAGATATACACCACATATATATTTTGTTGAGGGCTTTCGCAACTATGTTCAGAGACACTGGCCTGTAATTTTCTTTTTTGTAATTTCCTTGTCTGGTTTTGGTATCAAATGAGTTTGGAAAAGTTTGAGAAGGTAATTATTTAAATACTTGGTAGAATTCACCAGTGAAGCCATCTGGCCTAGATTTTTTTTTATTAGTGATTCAATCTCCTTTACAGTAATTGGCCTATTTTTTAAATTTCCTCACAATTCAGTCTTACAAGGTTGTGTTCTAGGAATTTATCCATTTCTTCTAAATTGTACATTTTGCTGGCCTTACAGTGTTTCACATAAGTCTCTTACAATTTTTTGTATTTCCATGTTATTGAATATCATATCCCTTCCTTCATTTCTGAGTCCCCTTTTTTTCTTAGTAAGTCTAGCTAAAGGTTTATTATCTTTTGAGAAACGAAAAACAGCTATTAGTTTCATTGAACTTTTCTATTGTCTTTTTAGTCTCCATTTCATTTATTTCTGCTCTATTTCCTTCCACTAACTTTGGGCTTAGCTTGTTCATTTTCTAGCTCCTTAAGGNTAGTAAGTCTAGCTAAAGGTTTATTATCTTTTGAGAAACGAAAAACAGCTATTAGTTTCATTGAACTTTTCTATTGTCTTTTTAGTCTCCATTTCATTTATTTCTGCTCTATTTCCTTCCACTAACTTTGGGCTTAGCTTGTTCATTTTCTAGCTCCTTAAGGTAGAAAGTTAGGCTGTTTATTTGAAATCATTCTTGTTTCTTAATGTAGGTATTTATTGTTATGAATTTCTTTTCAGAAGTTTTTTTGTTACATCCCATAACATTTGGTTTGCTGTATAGTTGTCCCTGAGTATTCATGGGAGATTGGTTCTAGGACCCCTAGTGGATACCAACATCCACAGATGCTCAACCCCCTTATTTATAATGGTGTAGTATTTGCATATAACCTATGCACATCTTCCCATACACTTTAAATCACCTCTGCTGCTGCTGCTAAGTCACTTCAGTCATGTCGGACTCTGTGAGACCCCACAGACGGCAGCCCACCAGGCTCTTCCGTCCCTGGGATTCTCCAGGCAAGAACACTGGAGTGGGTTGCCATTTCCTTCTCCAATGCATCAGTTAAAAGTGAAAGTGAAGTCACTCAGTCATAGATTACTTATATAACTGAATACAATGTAAATGCTATATAAAAAGCTGTCACCATGTGGCAGATTCACATTTTGCCTTTTGGAACTTTTTGGTACTTATGAATTTTTTTGATNCAGTTAAAAGTGAAAGTGAAGTCACTCAGTCATAGATTACTTATATAACTGAATACAATGTAAATGCTATATAAAAAGCTGTCACCATGTGGCAGATTCACATTTTGCCTTTTGGAACTTTTTGGTACTTATGAATTTTTTTGATCCGTGGTTGGTTGGATCTGTGAATACAGAACCCATAGATATGAAGGGTCAACGATATTGCCATTTTCAAGATTTTTTCTTCTTCTTGATTTCTTCTGTGACCTCAGTAGTTGCTGAGTATTATGTTTTAATTTCTACATATTTGTAAATTTTCCAGTTTTCTTGAAATTGATTTCTAGTTTCGTATTTCTGTGGTCAGAAAAGATGTTTGATATGATTTCAGTCTTCCAAATTTATTAAGACTTGTTTTGTGGCCTGACATGTGATCTGTCCACTTATGCTTGTTTAGTCCATCTGGTCAAACACATCATTTAAGACCAATGTTTACTTACTGATTTTCTGTCAAAGGAAGATTTATTCACTGATGAAAGTGGGGTAGTGAAGTCCCCTACCATTATGGTATTGCTCCTTCTCCCTTGAGATATGTTAGTATTTGTTTCATATTTACAAATGTTACATCCTCTTGTGGACTGATCCCTTTACCAGTATATAATGGCCTTCTTTGTCCTTTATTACAGTCTTTGTTTTCAAAAGTCTATTGTGTCTAAGTATAGCTATTCCAGGTTTCTTTTGATTTCCCTATCTTTTTCCATTCCTGTCTGTGTGTCCTTAGAGCAGAGTCTAGTAGGTTGCCTACAAATGGATCTTGGTTTTAATCTATTCTTTTGATCAGAGAATTTATAGTTAAATACTGATAGATACGGACTTACTACCATTTTGTTTTCTGGCTGTTATTCCTTTGTTCTTGCTCCTTTCTCTCCTTTTGTGATTTGACAGTTTTCTGTAGTTGTATGCTTAGATTCTTTTGTCTACTATAGGTTTTGCTTTGTGGATATCATGCTGCTGCTGCTAAGTCACTTCAGTCATGTCTGACTCTGTGCGACCCCA
>SJYV01022359.1:57724-94215 GCA_006410875.1 Neotragus pygmaeus
GCAGCCCACTAGGCTCCCCCGTCCCTGGGATTCTCCAGGCAAGAACACTGGAGTAGATACCATAAGACTTACATAAAACGCAACAGTCTATTTGAAGCTGATAACTTAAGTTCAAATGCATTTTTACTCTCCTTATCCACATTGTTTCTGACATCACAGTTTACATCTTTGACTCTTGAGAGTCCCTTGGACTGCAAGGAGATCCAACCATTCCATCCTAAAGGAGGTCAGTCCTGGGTGTTCAATGGAAGGACTGATGTTGAAGCTGAAACTCCACTACATTGGCCACCTGATGCTGGGAAAGATTGAGGGCAGGAGGAGACGACAGAGAATGAGATGGCTGATGGCATCACTGACTCAATGGACATGGGTTTGAGTAAACTCCAGGAGTTGGTGGACAGGGAGGCCTGGCATGCTGCGGTTCATGGGGTCACAGAGTCGGACACAACCAAGCAAATGAACTTTATGTATCATTAACAAATTACTGTAGTTACAAAGTCTTTGCATTATGAGAAGGATATCTACAGAATAGTTTATATACATAGTTTATTCACTTTATGGATATAATAAGACATTATTAGTTACTTTTAACTTTCACACTAGTTATAAGTACCTTTCATTAGTCTGAATTTATATTTACTTTTACCATTGAGATTTACAATTTCATATATCTCCCTGTTATTAAGTAGTGCCCTTGCAGTTCAGCTTAAAGAAGTCCCTTTAACACTTCTGTAAGGCCAGTCTAGTGGTGATGAACCTCTAGCTTTTTCTTGTCTGGAAAGTTCTTTCTCTCTCCTTTAGTTCTGAAGGGTGGCTTTGCCAGAAAAGCTATTCTTGACATGCAGTTTTATTCTTTCAGCACTTTACAAGCTAGCAGAGAATGGCCTGATGATGTCAAAGCTTCTCCTGAAAAATCTGCCGACATTCTTATGGGGAGGAGGAGGAGGTTCCCTTGTACATAACAAGTTATCTTTTGCTGCTTTTAAGATTCTTTCCTTGTCTTTAACTTCTGCCAGTTTAAGTGTAATGTGTCTTGGCATGGGTCTCTTTGGGTTGAGATGCTGAGCACTAACTTTGTATTTCCTCATTCTTCTCAGTAAGGAGGCTGTTGTCAACATCATCCTCACTTTATAACGAGGTTCAACAACCTGCCCATACAATTTTAGTCAACTGAAAGGCCAGGACAAATCAGTACTAATTAGATTGAAAATTTCTCACCTACACGTAGTGATCCTGCTTCACATTCCAGAAATGAGTAAAATATCTTTATCATACTTAGCTTTTTTATTACTAAATGCCAGTTTATTATTTGAAACCCTTATAAAAGCATATGAGGTTTGGGGGGTTTTTTGGCCTTTATAGGTATAATGATCCTGAGAAGACAATGTTTTTCCACAAGAGGCTGTGTTTCTGCCCCTAACAAATTAAGGATGGTTCTTTCTGGATACAGAAAAAATAAGGTCACCACTTTGAACTTCTGTAGAGTGACAGTGATATATAACATGCTATTTTTTATACTTTGTATATTTCCTCTTCTGAGTCTTACATATTCAATGCTCTGTACTGTTAAAGTAACCTATGACATAATTGTAAATATTCAGCTTTTTGATATCTTTTATATTTTGAAATATCCCCTTTAAAATAAACTTATTAAATATTTTTAATGTTTTCCTGTATTTAAAGACAGAAAAAGAAATAACGTAGCTTTGAAACACTGAAGTTTAGACAGCACAGATGTTAACAGTGTTAAAAAGTTTAAAGTGAGAGGCTTACACAAATCAAGGCTATTTAGCAGAATCAGTCCTAGAATAAAAACATCAAAAATCAGTAAAATCAATATTTGAAAGAATGAGTGAAACTATAAGCTTATGTTTCCTAAGTCATTATACTATGCAGTACAGAATTCCTGTCAAGAGTTAACTCATTTGACATCGGCTGGAGATGTACGTTGTTCAGTATCTTCCCCAAGGTGGCCCTGAGGGTTCCTTCCCCATAGTATAGTACCCCAATACTACACAGGTTTTGCCACCCAAAACCAAAGTACCAAAGTCTGAGCAGAGACAAGGTCATGTAGCCTAACTCTGAATGTGTCAGATGATACGATTTTATGGGGTAGCCACCAGCATCCTGAGCATTACAGAGGTACCTACGAGCCTAGGGTAGAAACAAAGTGCCAATGGCGTTTTACAGCACCAGGCATCCATATGAATACCGCCAGCTTTATAATCTCTTTTTTTCCTCCCAAAGGCTGGCTAGAGGCCTTGGCCTTACTTACTGATACAAGTCATTATCATTAAACCTACCCATAAGGGGCTTAGACATTCACTAATGAACATAATTGTACCAAAACTTATTTAGGAAGATACTCTTCCCAATACATACACCAGTATACTCCTTGTTAACAACTTTAAGAGGCCCGATAATGTTGCTGTAAACAAAAGACTGCCAAAAACTTGAAGGATAAAGTAGTAGTAGTAATAAAGACTACCAAATAGCCACGATTCAATGGATCTCAAAAAAAAAGTGTGCTGCAAGGATGTGTAGCCTCCAGTGGCTCCAATAAGGATTTGCTGGTTGCTCCAAATCATATTGAACAAGTAAAGGACACAACCTGCTGACCTGGGTGCAAGGAGATTACTATTACAGTCTTTATCCCGGGGAGCACAGAGCAAGTTAACAGACACAACTTGCATATCCAAAAGTGACAGAATATGCTTAAGAAATTTATGCTTACCCCATTGGTAAGGTGAGGCAGTCATCAATCAAGGAAATCTTCACTGAAGCAGAAGTTTCAAATAGGGCTTTAACCAAAAGAGGGACATGGCTCAGCAGGCAAAGGCTTAAGGAAGCATTTTATTCCCATAATGAACTTAATCTACATGGAAGACGTTTTTCACACTGGTAAATACATTTTAAATGTCTCAAGACTTAATCTTGTTATAGAGGTGAGAGAGACAATCAGTTCCCTAAAGGCTGGAAACAGATTCCAGATTTTACATTCCTTGTAACACATACCTCACAGAGGTAGCACATACCTCTGAGCATTTACTGACAAGATTAAATAATCGCTAAACACCCAAACTCTAGGCTGGTTCCACAGCCTCAAGGCTCCTCAACAAGTGCAGCTGCAGGTACAATCTAAAATCCCAGCAGGTTTTGTGGAGCCTGTGAGGACAGAACTGGCTCTCCCAAGGACAAAGTCAACAAAAGCCTGTGTTCATTTTGTCCCAAACCAGAGGAAGATAAAAGTCTGAGCCAGCCTAGCCCTTTCTGGTTTGAACCTGATGAGCTGAAACTCTGGTAGGTTAGGAATGTCTGACAATCCTTTTGCAGCCACAATACCCTCTAGTAATAACAAAGAGACCTCTCCATGAAATTCTGTTCATAGCAGAGGTGTGTGTGGTTGACTTTCACAGGGGAACAATGTTTGGAATGAGAGTTTGACTCTTCAACTGCGAAAGTTACATGTTTTACACAAGAGGTTAGTAGGAATATAGTTAGCTTTTGTATCCAATCATTTGCAAATTGGTAAGGAAAAATATACCAACATAATATTTTACTGTACAAGATAACAATCTTAAGAATCTGTACATGTAGCCTGTGAAACATTTTTATTCCTAGTTTATATTTTGCAAGATATTTGACAATGTACAAAGAAAACCCAGTTCTAGGTGGTGATTATTTTGTATTATGATTTATTTACAAAAGTTCACCACATTATAGTAAGTATGCTTTTTAAAAAATCGGGATTGGTCCCATAATGGCCATTAGGATAAACTTGTAAGCCTACAAAAGCCGCCTTACTACCTCTGTTCCCAGACATATTACTGTTAACTAAAAATCTGACTCCAAAGCCCACATGCAGTTTCTAATTCTGATTATACAGTCATTTTGAAGTACAATCTTTAGACTGACGGGACAGTGGAGGACCTACGCAGTTCTAATAACCTCTATAAGAGGTGTACATCAGCCTACCGGTTATGTCCTTCTAGCTGTACCACCGTTTATTTGCAATGAGACCATGAGGTTGTCCCATTACACTAAAACATGGTTCCTTTGGGAAAACAAGATATTCTCTAAGACCAGCTGAGACTGGTCAGCAGGGTAAGCAAAAAGTAGCTGTCAATAGTGAAAGAGTTTCATTTCTTTGAACTTTTTCCTTTTCCTTTTCTGGACTCCTTATCTTTTTCTGATTTTGAAGGCTTTGAAGATTTTGTCTTTTTCTGTTGGGAGGGAAAGATGCACAAAATAGTTAGCATTTGTGTTTACGGGTAAGTTAATCTCTACAATAAATCAAATCTTTATCCGCAACTTAATAAAGAAGCAAGGTTGCAAACGCCTATATCCTGAGCTGCGGCTACCCTTGATGAGCTTACTAACAACTAGCTAGGTGTGTGGCCTTTAAACTACTGAAAAGCTATTTAGCCTCTAGAACTAGAATATGTTCCCCAATATGCAGTTTCTTGGACTTCAGGTATAGATATACTTAGGAAAGACAAAACAAGCAAGAGATAATTTACACACACAGTAATGCTTTCGTGAAGAATTGTCTTTTCTTTCAGTTTCAGATTAGAGATCCAAACACGCAGTCTGACCAGGGGAAGGAGTGGTATATCTAGACAAGACTAGTGAGAGCCACACTGGAGAGGCCACTATCCCCACCCCTACACATACAAAACAGAATCGAGGGGCACGAATGATAAACGCACCCACACCAAGGACAGAAGAGGATACAAACTAGATTTCCTTTGCCTTGGCCCATGGTAAACAGTGGACTGACACCATAAATGATTTTAATCTTTCCTAGAAAAAGATGAAGATGTTTTGCTCTGAGAAGTTTCTCTAGGCAGTTCAATAGCCATAGCAAAAAACCAACAAAAGGGAGGAACAGTTTCATTAAAAATGCTTTTCTTAATTATGCTGTGAAAATGTGTCTGTAGATAAAGCACACACCAAGATTGGGAAAAAAAAAACCAAAACAGTCCTTTCTCCAACAGAGAATATGACCATCAATATGATGGCCTATTTTCTTGCTATCAGGCTCCTACACCCTTATAAGCAGCTGTTTATAAAATCTATACTTTCTTTACACTTGGAACTGTGATGAACAAAAAAACTTTCTCAGCTTCCTCTGCTACTTGCTAAACAGGCTCTGAATCATTTCAAAAGGCAAGTTACTTACAAGGTAAGCTATTTTGAGGGAGTATCGCAGCTTCTCCTATTAGTATATTAAAATAGTACCTTGATCATAGCATCAGTTTCCAAAGTGTCCTGGTCTTTCTCATCAGATTGAGAGTCATCTTCATTTAACTCTTCATTGTATTCAGAATCCAGTGATGGGCCTGTGCTATGTCTGTGTGTCTTTACTGCCTGGAGTGAATACGGAGTAAGGTGGACTTCTTTATTGTAAGCTCTTGTGAAGGCTGCTTTCACCTACACAAAAGGAATAGAGGAAGGTTTTTAAAACTTCAGGTGTCAAACAACCCCTTTAAACTCTGTAGCCCTAGAGGCCTTGACCCTAGGAACCCCTTGAAATTGTTTGTAAAATATGCGTGCATGTACATGTAAGTCTATCTCTATGCATTTTTCTATGAAGAAGTTCCATATTTTTCATGACATTCTTAACAGAGCCCATGACGAAAAGTAAGAATCAAACACTGTAAATCCGGGACTTTCCTGGTGGTCCAGTGACTAAGACTCTGTACTCCCAGTGCACGGGGCCCAAAGTCAGCCTCTGGTCAGGGAGCCAGATCCCACGTGCTGCAAGAAGACTTGGCACAGCCAAATAAATAAATGTATTTTTAGAAAAACTGTAAATCAACTATCTTTAATAAAATTTTTAAAAAATAAGAATCAGTATTTGGGAACATGAGGCAGATATCTAATAATCATTTTAAGTCATCAATTTTTCTATTCAGTGCTCTCTGCAGTTCTACAAAGTGACAAAGTTGACCAGTAAACCAACAAATCAAAAAAGGTTTACAGTAAAGTACAGACTAAAGGTGGCCTTTAATTACTATAGAAATAAATTACATTTCCCACAAAAACAGGTTATTTCAAAATACTAGGTAACTTGAGAACTCTTAACTTCAAGCTTCTAAACCTAACTGCTGAATTAGTGCAAAAAATTCTAACAATGGATGTCTCTTGTGAGAATTTACCTATAGTCATTCCCATAATCAGGTCAAAGTTCTAAAGAAGGCAAGTCACAGAAAATATAACTTCCAGAACAGCATCAAATAAAAAGGCACCAGGTGAGGTCTTAGATATCACAAATTCATGTCACTTTAGTTTTTTCATGCTCATTATAAAAAGCCGGTATGTCTGTTACTCCCCCAGGCTTATCTGCCCATCCTTATAAAGAATACATTTATTAATACATTAATACTCCTCTGACTTCACATCATGCTTTCCCATTTAGGATAAAGCAAAGATAAAATCATAAATTACAAAGTCAAATATTGCACTCAATAGTATCTTTGGAAAGTGCAGACAAAAAGAATTTAAGAAAAAAAAATTAAACTTTTGAAAGCATCTAAAACATTTCTGAAATATTCCTTCTATATAGTAAAGTGTTGGAGAACCAGTGGAGTACATAGTTTACCTTGGGATCCAGTTTAGAAAACGGACTAGGTCTGCCTCCCCAGTTGCTAATTTCCATAATATTCTCGAAGTCATCTTTCATCAAATAATATGCATCCATAAGAGCAACAACATCCTGTACTCCTTCTATCCCTTGTGAGGCCAAGGGCTGTACAAGTGCATCCCTTATATGTGACAGATAATCCATGTTTACTGTCCTTTTGCTGGAGTAAGTTCTTAAAACAAAAGAGATACAAATGTAGTCACTGGCAAACTACCACCAGCTCACAGTTTGCTAGAATTTAATATACTTTTAGTAAAGCTCAAAGGAATGCTTACTAATTAATAGCTAGAGTAGGGAAAGCTTAGCACTTATACCACTAGGGCAATGGACTGTGAAGAAGGCTGAGCGCCAAAGAATTGATGCTTTTGAACTGTGGTGTTGGAGAAGACTCTTGGGAGTTCCTTGGACTGCAAGGAGATCCAACCAGTCCATTCTGAAGGAGATCAGCCCTGAGATTTCTTTGGAAGGACTGACGCTAAAGCTGAAACTCCAACACTTTGGCCACCTCATGTGAAGAGCTGACTCATTGGAAAAGACCCTGATGCTGGGAGGGATTGGGGACAGGAGGAGAAGGGGACGACAGAGGATGAGATGGCTGGATAGAATCACCGACTCGATGGACATGAGTTTGGGTGCACTCTGGGAGTTGGTGATGGACAGGGAGGCCTGGCGTGCTGCGATTCATGGGGTTGCAAAGAGTTGGACACAACTGAGCGACTGAACTGAAAGTTCACCTAATATTTGTGTGTACATACATCTTCTAAGTTTCTAAACTGTAACAGAATTTTACCAAATAACAAGAATTTTTGAACTTCTTAAACTCCTCTAAGGAGACTGGTTTTCAATTATCTGAGTATCTACCTTCTGTAATATGCTGAACTGTATCCCCTACCCCAAATGACCAGGTCAGTTTACTATCAGCATAGGAGGCAAAAAGTAGTTCATCTATTTAAATAGTTCTCTTTCTCCTATTAAGTATTTTGGAGACCAAAACATTATGTATGCCTCCTGGTAACAGACATACTCACAATAACAACAAATAATAGCACTACCTCAGATTTATATAGTTTTAGAACTTAACTTCTGGCACATCTACCATCTGGCTTTATTTTCCAAAGTATCCTTTTAAGTAATAAAGCAAGTGTTACACTAATTATAGATAACAAAACTCAGGGCCATGAACTTATCCATGATCATTTATCTAGTAATAAAATCAAAACTAAAACACAAATCTTTGTGACTCATGCTGTCGTTATTAGATAAAGGCTAAATATACTACCCTGATTTTAAAATGTCGAGCATGGAGTAATACTGCTTACCTGAGACTCATATGCAGAGCCAAGTCCTGAACAGTACGATCGTGTTTGCCCATAGATGAGTATTTCCCCAACCAACTTGGGAAGGTGGGAAACTGGGTCATGTACCCCCTCATTAACTCTCCAGGAAGAACACTGGCATAAATGGCCTAAAAAAAAATTATTTGCAGTCCACAAGTTAAATCCAGCACTAAGTTGCTTCTTTAACAGCTACTGGCTTCTAAGCAGTCTCTGGAAAGTGAGGCAACACTGTCCCCCATGCCCAATTCTAAGACAGTCAAGCCCTTTTCCTCTGTCTCTGATTTGCTGATATGGGAAGCTTCGACTAGAGAAAACAACTAATTGCTGTAAATGCCTTGGACCCAAAACATGTTATGGCCCTCAGAGGTCATCTCACCAACCTAGCCTCCTCAGCCAGCTGATCTCAACACACCAGTTACTTCAGATCAATGTCACGGAAAAGATTTTAAGAGGGATACGACTGTCTTAAAAAATATATATTGATAGACCCAGGTCAATCAAAGCATAGAAAATCTAATAGAGAAATAAGTAAACTGGCACTTGAGGAAAGTTTTTTTAGGCATCCTTGGTTAGGTTATCTTTCATAGCCACAGTTTTTAAACTTTTTTAAGGCTGGAGTTATACATAAATTTTCTACCCTGCTTTAACAATTTTCTGTCATTAGTGTTCTTTATATTACATCATCTTTACAATTTTAAAGTCTGCATAAACATACCATCAAGAGGATTTACCATAATTAATCAGCCTCCTATTGCTGACCATAGAGATTTTCTCCCATTTCTTGCTATCAGAATTAATGCTTTAGGGAGTATCTTTGCACATTAAGTTCTTGCTGTGTTTAACATTATTTCTTTAGGATAAATTCTCACAGGTATAATGAATTATTAGGTACAGAGAAAAATGAACACTTCTAAAACAAAATAAAAAGATATCTTTAAAAGAAGACTAGACCTTCCAGAAGTCCCTGCTTGTTACTCAGGTCAATGATTACATATGCAAAACTCAAGAGCAAATGACAGTCTTAACAATGAAAGTTTGCAAAATTCTGTTTGAGTAAAAGATATCAACCTACATAATCAATATAAAACTGCCTCTGTAGCAAGGAAATTAAAGAAAATCAGGTCATGTATCAGAAAAGTGGCTACAGACCTGCCCCTGCAGCATTTCTTCCAGAAGAAGCTACTTAGTAACCATATGGGAAAGCCAAGGAGGACAAAAAAGAAATGGATTCTTAACATGAAAGAAAGCAAATGAAACCAGATTCACATCTTGCTGCTGCTAAGTCACTTCAGTCACTTCAGTCGTGTCCGACTCTGTGCGACCCCATAGACGGCAGCCCACCAGGGTTCCCCATCCCTGGGATTCTCCAGGCAAGAATACTGGAGTGGGTTGCCATTTCTTTCTCCAATGCATGAAAGTGAAGTGAAGTCACTCAGTTGTGTCTGACTCTTAGCGACTCCATGGACTGCAGCCCACCAGGCTCCTCCATCCACGGGATTTTCCAGGCAGGAGTACTGGAGTGGGGCGCCATTGCCTTCTCCGTTATGACCAAAATCTAACTTTCCTATTCCATATGTCCATTTATATAAAAACACTGAAAAATAATCCTAGATTAAGAAACAGAATAGTGACCACAGGACACTTTATAAAAGACTATTTTTGCCATTAAGAGTGTAAATGTTTATCTGGTATTCAAATAATTACAGGAGCTAAAAGCTATTTTTGTTCTAACTAAAGCAGAGTCTGCATTTTAAGGGGAGCCCTACGCTTACCTGTGTGGGCAGAAGACTCCAGTTTTGCTTATTCCGGATTTGTCGGTCCACTAGGTCACCATCACATATGCTGTCTGCTGCTCTGCTTAAAAGCATCAAGTGCTTTTTCATGTCACCCCTGCAGGAATACACCAGTCTGGGTTACACCACTGTCCACACTCCACACCCTCCCTCCCAGGTATCTGGCCTTCAAAGGGCTGCGAGGGTGCTGATCCTAACTCCTCGCTACCTGTGAACACTCACCCTGCAGCTACGGGCTTCACATGTATGTAGTTCTCCTGGACAAAGAGGGGTGCTATTGAATAATCATGGAAAAAGAGATCTGATTTGTCCATAAGTGACATATGAGCAGTCTCCTCTCCAGTTACAAACACTTTCCGGGCAACATCAAATGGGCCCTAAAAGAGATGGACATAGCTAGTAGAGCAGCCGATATCCAAAACACTGACAACACCAAACGCAGGCTAAGGTGTGGGGCAACAGAAACTCCATTTCATTGCTGGTAGGAATGCAAGATGTTACAGGCACTTTGGAAGACAGACCTTACAAAACTTTATCATCCCATCCAGCAAGTGTGCTCCTTGATATTTACCTAAATGAACTGAAAACACAAAATAACCTGCACATGAATGCTTACAGCAGTTTTATTCAAAACTGCCAAAACCTGGAAGTAACCAAGACGTCCTTCAACAGGTGAATGAATGGATAAACTACGGTAAATCCAAACACTGTACTACCATTCAGCACTAAAGAAAAAAGAGTTATAAAGCCATGAGAGGATATGGAGAAGACTTAAATGGATCCTAAGTGAAAGGAGCCAATCTGAAAAGGTGACACTATACGGTTCCAATCGTCTGACATTCTGAAAAACCTGAACTATAGAAACGGTAAAAAGTCTAGTGGTTGCCAGGGATTGGGAGAAGTGAGGGATAAAGAGGCAAAGCAAAGAGGATTTTTAGGGCAGTCAAAGTACCCTGTGCAATACTACAATGGTGGATACAAGCCATTACACATTGTCAAACCTCACAGGACGTACAAAACCAAGAGCAAACCCTAATGTTAAACTATGGACTTTGGGTGATAATGATATGTCAGTGTAGGTTCATCAGTTATAACAAACGTAACACTCTGGTAGGGGATGTTGATAGTAGGGGACATTATATACAAGTCTGGGGACAGGACATACCTAGGAAATCTCAATTTACATAGACCTCTAGTCTCAGAGAGGTCAACTATAAACCATTTGAAACAAGATTATTCTGAAGTTTCAAAATCTGAAGCCCATACACAAGGGACTCTGGAAAAGCTATTAGCAGCTATATCTATATTTGTTTACTATAAACATCCATAGGTTGTATAGATGTCTTTATGAACTATAATAACTATTTCCATTAAATTAATACTGACAGGAGAAGAAATGCTTTGGCTAACAAATTAGGAAATGGAAATTCATTTTACCAGTTTGATATCCTTTTTGGCTCTATGAGAATCAGCCTTGGCCTGGTCATAGGTTAGTGCCTTATTTCGTGCACACCACATATTCAGATTGTGTAAAACCTAAAAGAATCACAAGCAAGATACTGTCAAGATAGGAAAACACTATCACTCCCTATCCCTAAAACACTAAAGGCATCAGTTCAAAAGAACTGTCAACAGCTATATAACATGTATTTAATTTACCTGTCTGATATCTTGATTAGCTCCCAAAATTATTTCATTCATAGCTGGAGGGGGGATCTTTAGACCCTCTTTAAATGCAATAGACATCATAGCACCCTGAAATTGACAAAGGAGAATGAACCTTCAATGATTTTTTTTTTTAATTCACATAATCAGATATTCTGAAGTATTTATCAGGTACTTTAAAAAATTGACCCAAAAATATACATGACAAAGAGTGATGGAGGAAAAATTCCAATTATCATACCTTAATCTGTTCAACCCGAGGTCTTTGAAAACGAAGATCAAAACAATAATGAACCAAAGAGCGAATCTTGGGATGATTTCTATCATTGCACATACAAATAATGGGAATTTTTGTATGTTTTATCAGGCCGATTAATTCCTAAAAAGCAAATTTGCAACATAATTTGTTAAAAAATCACAAAATGTATGTATTTTAGGTTTTAAAACCTCCTCAGCAACATGTCTTAATTGCCGTAATTATAATTAGCTCAATTTTTTTTTTAAACCTAAAAATTAACAGTACCACTACAGAAATACGGTCCTTTCATTACCTGAATTCCTCCCCTGTCCTCATTGCCAGCCATGCCATCTACTTCATCCATGATGAGAGCATGCCTCGTGCCTACTGAACGGACTGTTCCACCTGACCCATGGTGGGAAGCAATGGGATGGGACACAAAAAGAAAAATTGTTGTTCAAACACTGCTGCTTTAAAAACAAATACTATACACACATATATATAAATAACATAGGTACATGATACAAAATTCAAAAGGCACAAGAGTAAGCAGTGAAATTCTCTCCCACCTCTGTCCACTAGGGTATGCAGTTTCTCTCTCTAGAGGCAAATGATGTAAACAAACTCAGGGACATACCCCTTAAGAGATATCCTACATGTTAAAAACGTGTACATAAAAATATACACCTTCAGGACTTCCCTGATGGGCCAGTGGTTAAGACTCAGCACTTCCACTGCAGAAGGCATGCGTCTGATCCCTGGTCAGGGAACTATACTCTCGCATGTCACATGGCATGGCCAAAAAAATAAATGGAATTTCTATTTTTAAAATACACACACATACCTTGGTTTTACCACTTAATATATTTTCGTATTCTGTTACTTATCTGTAGATACAGAACACCTTATTTTTAAAGGCTGTAATATTCCACTTTACACATATATCAAAAATCAATCACTTTTCATTGATATAATATGAAGATCCTTCTATCTTTTGCTATTATGAATTGTATGAAATGAAGATCCCTACATGGGTGTATCACTTTGCATATATATAACAATTGCTAAATTCCAGGAATCAGAATTTCTGGGTTCAGGGTATGTATAATTTATTAAATAACTTCAAGAAATGCTGTCAGATTGCTCTCCAGAGTTGTACCAATTTACATTCCCAATAATCATGCATGTGTGACATTTCTGAGCAAACTCTTTTTAACAATCATCTCTACCATTCAGTGACCATGCAAAATACCATCGATTCTAAATACGCAGTAGTCTGTAATTTGAGTATCCTATTTTCCCCATAAACCCTGGCCACACCAGACCACTAGCTACAACCTGAAATAGTGGCACTTTTATACTGTGTCTCGTCTCCTCCTCTACTGCCTTAGCCTGAAACAGTCTCTTCCTCCTGCAAACTATTCTCATTCTTCAAGGCCCGTGGAACAATGTCACCCTTTCATGGCAGCTTTCCCCAGTGTCCCAGAGAGAACCATTCCTTCATCTACAGGCCTCTCTTGCCCCACTCATCATTCTTTGTTAGTTATTAACCTTCTTCACAGGATTCACTCTTGAATCCTCTAAAATTTGCATAATTATGTCCATGTATATATTTTTATCACATTCCCAGAAACCACTAAGACCTTAAAAAAAAAAGTTAACTACTGCCTATCAGGGTTATGTCATTCTCTCAATAACCCCAGGATTTAACAGGGTGCTTGGCACATAGTAATGTTCAATCATAGTAATGTTACTGAACATTGAAACGAACCCATTTTTCTTACATAACCTCCCCCCAACCACTCTGCTAAGAAAAAAAGAAACCCACATACTTGAATAAAAGCCTTTGATGCTGGTATTATTCAGTGACTCAGCAACAATCTCCTTCAAACTGTTCTTACTCCGAGTGTCACTTGCATTCAGTTCCACATAGCTATATCCCAATTCCTAATCAAAACGTTGGAAAACATTACCATCACAATGCAAATTATTAACTCTCCCCACAGAAACAAAGCAATTAAGAAAGAGGCTAGAAAAGTCACATAAGTAACCATGGGTAAAATGATAAAGTGGACACTAATAGATAATGAGACTAACTATAATATGAATCACAATAAGAGATTTTTCTAAATATCATATACATACATAACACAACACATAAATACACACACAAGTGTGGTCTTAAAACCTCAACTGCTACATATAACTAATCTGGAAGAGCATGTCTGAACAAGCAACTCTACTAAGTTCACTTCTTAAAGTTCCCGAAAGAATTAAATATAACTACCCCAAAATTTCAATACCAGATATAGAATTAAGATATCAAAAAGTACATTAAGATAACAAAAAGTAATCATTGACTCTTCAAGATAAACTATAAATTGTTCTGTGTCAAATTATCCCAATATATAATCTTCCTCTCAAATTGTGAAAAATCAACTAACGGGTTTATTTCTCAAAAGGGATCATTATGTTAAGGCATTATGCAAAACCATTAATTCCACAAAAAAGTAATGATAATAATAAAGGGGGGAAAAGGCATCATTTTCACAATTGTAAAGACTAGGGAAAACATTTTTTGGTTTTGTTTTTAAATGTTAAATAATAGAGCAGAAAATATATAGTTATTATACGAGCTAAAAATTTATGTTCTGGTCTATAATAAAAAATACTAAACAAAAACATCAACCTATGGGACACAGGGTTGGGAAATCCTGTAATAAATTTAAAGTAAGTTTAAAATCTCTCGTTTAACTTTTCTGATACTACTTCATGTATTGTTTCACACCATTCTGACACATCTGGACTCCCCTGGTGACTCAGCGGTAAAGAATCTGCCTGCAACTCGGGAGCCATAGGAGACTTGGGTTCAATCCCTGGGTCAGAAAATCTCCTGGAGAAGGAAATGGCAACCCACTCCAGTATTCTTGCCTGGAGAATCCCATGGACAGAGGAGCCTGGCAGGCTACAGTCCATGGGGTCACAAAGAGTCGGACACAACTGAAGTGACTTAGCACACATGCTAATACATGTATCCTGGTTTGCTCCAGTGCCTCATGTTCTCACTGTCCAGAGATGTGGCAACCGTAGGGACAAGAGCAAAGGCAGGATCCCACAGTGGTGAAGAGTCAGACTGTCTGGGTTCACACTTTGCCACCACCCTCCTCTACAAATCTGTTTCATCTGTCACGTGACAATGGCAAGAGGACATATATTCGGTGCACAGAATTTTTCCTACAGGGGCATATAAGATATCTGTAACAGTCTATAAGACATACTATCTATAAGATTATGCACCCAAGGGCTTATCTGCACATGGCCTGGCACACAAGTAAATATCACCTATTATTATAATTACCAATATTTTTTAAAGGGTGAAATAACAAACAGGCTCAGAACCAAAGCAAACTGCAGAGGTTAGATTTTAGAAAAGTAATGACAGAATACCCACCTGACACACCAGAGAAGCTGTGGTTGTTTTGCCAACACCAGGAGGACCTGAGAGCAATGCCGCTTTAAAACTGGAGCCATCATCTTTGCCAGCAAATTTACCAAACTTTGCTGCTAGGGAAAAAGAAATTCCAGAATGTTAACCTCTACGACCTAACAGACATGCAGGAATGACAGGAATAACTGTGCATTAAGTTAGCATCAAGAGCAGTCCTCCAGTTTCACTGAAAATCTGCAAAATATTTTCTTTTGCAAAAGTTTAAGCAAGTTTCCTGAGCGTTTAGTGAAATTCTACTCCCTACCTCATCTTCACTCAAATAAAAAAACTTCAAAACAAACAACTGTATGAGCTTCCTTTCCTACAAAAGCACAGGCCATTGAGCAGACTACCTGGGTTTTGGGAGAGCTGCAGGTGACTTGACCCCTGTCTGTTTCCTCCTTTGTAAAATTAGGGGAACAACAGCGGTATGCCTGGAGGGGAGGCTGTGAGGATGGACAAGCTGAGCACAGAGCCTGGCATGTCTTAATAAATATTAACAAGAATGGCCACAAAAAGAATGAATTGAAGATGTTGCGTCCGCAACTATCCTGCCCAGGTCAACTCCTCCTATCATGGGGGCCTGGAACATAATAGGTGCTCAATACGTATACAAGGACTGAGAGAGAGAGATGGTTAAGCCTACCTCAGGCATGGGGAAAGGGACTACAGCTCGCCTGAAGCCTTAAAATCTCTTCTTTAGGTACATAAAGCACTTAACACCACATTTTATTTGGTTTTGAAAGAGAAAAGGGGTCAGTTTAACCCTGTATCATCAAAATTATATTATTAAATATTATAAATAAAATAAATTGGCACTGTTGACCAATGTCTAGTGACAACCTCGCTGTGAATAACCCAGCCATCACTTTGGAAATTCACTACAATGCTCACTAAATTTCTCCTTTTTATTTCTCACAAAATATCCCCCAGGGTTGTGGCTGGAATTCAAGACTACTAGCATTTGTGATTGGAAACTTCAGTTCCAATAATACTTTGGACATTAAATATATATATGGACACACATATATATAGATGACCATTCATTTCCCATTCCTAGCAAAAGCACACATGCTGCTGGGCTTCTTAGGCTGCCTACTCTGCAGCAGGCCTCGGCTCTTTACTTGCACCTTTCCCCCCGAGTCTCTCTGGCCCTCTCGGGGGGCCTTGCTCTCACATGTCACGGACCTTGGTACACGTGTGCTCTCCCACCTGACGCTCCCCTCCCTTCACCAAGCTAACTAACTCCTCTTGAGTTTCCAAGTCTTAGCTTAGCTATCCCTTCCTCTAGGGATGGGAATCCCTGTCCACACTCTTCCAACCCGAGTGCCCTACACTGAACCCTGTAACAGTACTTAGCACAGTACATTCTAATTGCTGGTTTATCTACATCTCCCTCACTGACTGGAAGATCCTTAAAGGGGACCGGGCTTTGTTGACAACAGCACTTTTGGGGTCTAGTATGACACCGAAGCTCAGAGCAGGCTCTTAATAAATGCTTGCTGAGAATCAATAACCAACTATTACACTTCCTAATATATATGTTCCTGAGCAACGACATGGTGACAGACACACACAAGAATGAATGAAGCTGTAAAATCACCGTGTTTCTTATCTTCGGATGGACTCTTGTGCCAGTTTTGGAGCCAGCGCAGGAGTTTGTTGGCACAGCTCTGGTCACCTTGCTGTCCAATTATGGTCTTGAGCGAGGTTGGCTTATACTTATCCACCCAGAGCAAACTTTCCACTTTGCTTTCTCTGCTGTCATCAGCCAAATTCCTAGCCCGGCTGTCACCATTTGTCTCCTCAGCCGCCTGCTCCTTGAAGTCCAGGCCTCTCTGAGACACACTTGCTTCCTTTTTTAGTGACTTTATAGAGCTTTCCCTTTTGGGAGTCAGTTTGCACTTTTTAGATTCTGATTCCTTCTTAGTTGGACTACTTTTTCTTTTTCCTTGGTCATTTTTTTGGGGTGTTCTTTCCAATTTGGATTTTTCTTTCTTCATCTTAAAAATTGGAGGAAAAAAGAAACCTGATGAGATATACAGAATTTCTATCCTGCTAAATGTACTCTAGAGGGCAAGCTGAGGTCCCCAGGTGAGCAACCTGGGTCTGTCTTCTCACAATGGACTCTGCTGTTTGTGGAAATCTCTATGTTCCAAACTTATTAAAAAAAAAAAAATGAAAAACACACCAAAAGCATCCATATCCAATTTTAAAAATGAGAGTTAAAAAAAATGAAAATAGCTTTTGAAAGCAATTAAGTATTATAAAATTAGTTGAAAAAAAAGGATTAAGAATTTTTGCTTTGTGACGTTAATATTTTATTCCTCCACAAAAACATTTACACAAACGTTCATAGCATCATTATTATCTTTTATATATACAAATATTATAGCCAAAAAGTGGAAACAACCACTTTTGGCCAAGAGATGATGAACAAATAAAACATGGTATACCCACACAATGAAATAACTAATCACCAATAAAAAGCAGAGGAGCACCAATTATGCTTCAATATAGCTGAACTTTGAAAACAAGGTGCGAGGTAAAAAAAGATAAGAGGGCCACATGT
Organism: Neotragus pygmaeus; assembly: GCA_006410875.1. NCBI lineage: Eukaryota > Metazoa > Chordata > Mammalia > Artiodactyla > Bovidae > Neotragus > Neotragus pygmaeus. The sequence continues at coordinate 75,463 of SJYV01022359.1, forward strand.
TACATGTTTCGCTTTATACAAAATGTTCAGAATAGAGTAGTGGTTGCCAAGAGTGGTTGCCAAGGGGTGGGTATGAGAGTGACTGATGGCGGATCAGAGTTTTTGTGGGAGGTGATGCAACTGCTCTGGAATAGACAGTAGTGACAGTTGCATGATCCTGTGAATATGCTAAAAACCACTAACATACATTTTAAAACAGGTGAATTTTATGATCTATGAAAACTAAAACTAGTGGGAAATTTGACGAAAAGCAAGGTACTAGCATTGTATTAAAGTATCTCCCCAAGATATTTATCAATTACAAAAGGAAAAACTGTCACTTCACTGGTGGAAAAACTAGGCAGAAATCATATGCACTAAGTAATAAAGGCGAACACCACCAATAATAAGACATTATCAACATCATGCACAGCTGATCTGATGCCCTGAGGGGGACACAGTATCACTTATATGGTCGTCTTCCCCAAAATGCATAACCTCAGTCTCACCATGAGAAAAGATCAACAGCCCAAACTGAGAGACATTCTACACATCAACTGACTAGCACTCATCAAATCAAGGTCATAAAAAGACAGAGGAAAGACTTGCAGAACTCTCATAGACTGGAGGAGAGTAAGACACAACTCAACACAGTGTGAGATCCTAAGGACGATGGGGCTAAATGTGAAGTTAACACATTTAGCATCAATGTTAATCTCCTGGTTTTGAGAAGTGCACTATGTTATCTAAGTTGTGAACATTAGGGGACATGGATGACGGGACAATCCAAATCATTCCCCAAGGCTTTTCTAACTAGAATAAATTGGAAGGCCACCTCACCACTTGGGTGACAGAGCTGGGGACATCAAACTTGGGCTGCTGGCACCCCTGTGTCCCACACACGGACATGTATACAGTGGAAATGAATGCAGCTAACACTAGCAGAATCAGAGACAGAAACGCAAAGAGTACTGAAAGCACGGCAGTCTGCAGACCCAGCAGTCCCTACATCAGACTTCTCAGAGTTTACTTATGTGAGTCAAAATAGTTCCCTTTTTTGCTAAAGGTAACATGGGCTTGGTTTCTATCACAACTGAAAAAGTCCTGATAATAGTTCTAAGTGCAAATGATTTTATCATGCCGATATCTATGATATAACCTTCAAAGAATTCTTAATCAAGAAGCTCTGCACAGTTTTACTGTAAGAATAAGGAAAATATGGACAGTTTAATCAGTAATTAATAGATATGAGTAGTACAATGTACGGTCCCCTCTTCCTCCTCATACTCCTTTGAGAAAGTTAAAGAAATACATCAATGACAACAGCCTACAGCTGAGCCCACCTACTCAAAAGGAAATAAGGGAAGTTCATCTGTAGTAGGAGGAAAAGTTAATTTTTTAGCCCACAGGCCTGTATTCACCCAAGAAATGTCTCTATGAAACAGGAAAGGTCTATACACCAATATAAATAAGTCACGTTCATTTTATACAAACCTCAGCTTCAGCGGCTATTTCATACTTGGACTTCTTGCCTGGCATAGTTCGAATCAGATTCAGCAGACCATCTTCATCAATAATATTTGTTCCCAAGGCTGCTGCCTATTAATTTAAAATTCAAATCATTGAAACTGTTACTTTCTGTAAAAAACACATGATTCTCAGGCTTGTCAGAAGGTGAAAAACCACATTTGTAAACTAGGTAACACTGGAATATTTTTTAAAACAGTATGCATGAAAAAGCATCATTAAAAAGAAAATAACAGAACCTCCTCTAAGAATGGTGGGTTGGCACCCGGGGTATCACACTGCCCCTTTTGTGGACTGCTTTCTCTTTCTCTCTACCCTAAAAAGGTCAAAGCCTCTAGGGCCTAAGTCCAGCTCTTCACACCCTCTCCCAGGCTCGACTGGCTGGCAGACCTTCTCCTCCACCGTCTCCCCCTGCTAACAGAACTCCAGTGTGTTCACCTCCAAGGGATGACTTATGACTGGTCTAAGAATGAGAAGAATCTTCATCTTCCCCAAACTCTATCACTCTGAATGGCCACAGGACAGCTGTGGCCAATGAGACTTCAGTGGAATTCTATAAGAGGTATTTCCGGGAAAACTCTTCTGAGGTCAGTTACACCTAGTGTAACATCTTGCCACTGCTCCCTATTTCCTGCCTTGAATGTGAACTTGAGAGCAGCAGCCAGCTTGCAACACAAGGCAACATGCATGAACACAGGAGTGAAGGACAGAGCTAAGTCCAGCTACATCACTGAGGGGCTGAACCACCCAGCAACAGCCTACCTCTGGAATCCTTATAAGGTAAGGAAATAAGCAGCTATTTGTCAAAACCACAGTTGGTCGGGTCTGCTATTATTTGGAACTGAGTATAAAAAAGTTTCCAATTAAAAAACTCAAGATGGAGTCCACAGCAGCATAAATAGGAATACTTAGGACTAGAAGAAGAGGAAAACTGCTTTTGCTTCTACCTTCAAAAAAAGATTTTGGCTAGAATACTACACTAAGAAAGCCAAGTAAGCAGGAACTGTGCCTTCAACTGGAAAACCAAAATCCCAGGTCAAAGCCAAACAAAACTTCTGTGGAGAAGAAATAATGTAGAGAAAAAATTACTTTTCCACTTTTTCTCTTCACTTCCCTCTGTGTACAGGACACTACTCCGTATGGTCACACCGTGAGCCTGCCAAGGCAAGCAGGCTATTTCACTGTGCCGAGAACACGGCACTACCCACCTTGTCACTCTTGGATTGGCCACTATCACGACCCATGACCAGGTAGTTTGTTTTCTTGCTGACATTTCCTGTCACTTTTCCCCCATAACGCTCAATTAGAGACTTGGCCTCATCGCGTTCAATGGACTCCAGCACTCCTGTGATTACAAACGTAAGGCCTTCCAAGCAATTTTCAGCTCCCTAAAAACCAAAATGTTCAAGCAGAGAGGAAATTACATGGTAGCTTTCCAAAGAAATATTTGGCATCAAAACTGCAGTAAGTTGATTTTTCTCATTTGACATCATAAATAATCTCAGCATGAGAAAATCTGCAGGAAATTTACAGTGAATACGCAGAAACTGAAATTAAATCCTGAGAAATTCTTATGTAGGTTAACATTTAACAAGCTTATAAAACCAGCAACAAAAAATGTATGTTCAGTATGGTTAGGAAACCTTATTAAAGTTATCCATTCATACTATCCTCACTGTTTAAAAAATATTTAAACTACTAGTTAACTTGTATAACTTTAAGTAAGCAACCAGATGTAATGCACCTACAGCATATCTTGCTTCTGCTAAAAAAAAGTTTCAGTTCTGAAAGAAACTACACAGGTTTGAGCTCTTCTTACCCTATCACACCATCTCTTGATTGAAAAGTTAATCTGATAAGACAAAAGACACTCGGCAAAAGAAGTCTAGATGGAAAGACATTTAATCTTAATTGGAACCGTGTACAGGTATAGATTTTTTTTTTTACTTTCACAATGGTTCAATATGGTATAACCCCAAACAAAAGGAAAAATATATAAGTCATTCCAAGTTACTTATTACTTTTGAAAAGAGGGTTGAGATCAACATAGACTTAAAACATGCTTGCAAAGAAGCAGCTAAGCAAAATTCAAAGACTGCCCCAATGCAAGCTCAATCCTTCACCATCCAGGTGAAGAATTGTTGTTGGAGGGTAGGGGGAGTGTAGTAAGTCTGTTTGGAGAAAAGAGGTTTGACTAACAACATCTCAAGGTCCCTATGACTCTAGGATTGAAACAACCTTGTGGATCTCCCTACCATGCTCTTTTATTCTCGAACTCTCATTGCAGGACCAGCAAACCACCCAATATTCTCAACCTCTTCTCCAATGTTCCCACCATGGCCTTGGTTTCACTGAAACCTGGCCACCCCCTAAGAACACCGCTTTGGCTCAAGTCCTCTCAAGCAGAAGCTTTTTTATTTTTCATACAGGAGGCAAGCCTGGCATCATCTTCCTCCAGCCTCTTACACAGCCCACTAGCCCCTTCTGGCTCATCCTCTGCCCCTCTTTGTTACGGGAACTACATCTCCATCTGTGATCTGAATCCCCTGCCCTTCTACATTCTCAGAAATCTCATAGTACCTTTGATTATCCTTCTCTTTCTGGGATATCTTCAATCTCTCCCTTTCTGGTAGATCAATTCCATCATCAAAAAAAAAAAACAAAACATGCTTTAAGCATCTGGCTCAGTGGTAAAGAACCTGCCTGCCCATTACAGAGATGACAGTTCAATCCCTGGTCTGGGAAGATCCCCTGGAGTAGGAAACGGCCACAGTGCTCCCGTGTTCTTGCCTGGGCAATCCCGTGGACAGAGGAGCCTGGGAGGCTACAGCCCAGGGGGCCGCAAGAGAATCAGATGTAACTGAGCAACTGAAAAACAAACCCTAAAGACGCTCACATTTTCCCTCTAAAGCCGCCTCCCGTTTGTAGCTGAAGTCCTCTCTCCCCTCTCCCCTTCACAGCCACCATCATCTACTTATGCTGCCTCCATTTCATCTCCTCCCACTCACTCTTCAACCCACTTCCACCAGGTTCTGCCTCCATCATTCTATCAAAACTTTTGCTAAGATCACTAAGGATCATTCACATTACTAAACGCAGTGGACAATTTTCAGTCTCCTCAATGTTTTTTTAAAACTCTCTCCTCCCTTTGCTACTATGATAGCACCTTCACCAGGTTTCTCTCCTGTATCTGTGGTTGCTGCTCCTCAGTCTGTTTTTGGGTTTCACCCTCCTCCACTTCATGAGGAAGCTAGCTCCAAGGTCTCTTTTCATTCTGTCCTTGTTTGCCAGGTGACATCAAGTCCTTCAAACATTTTCTACATGCCAATAATGCCCAATCTTTTGCACCCCATCGTGACTTCTGTTCTGAGCTCCAGTCCTCCAGTCCACTGAATATTTCCATGTGGCTACCTTGCATACATCTAAAGCACAGCATGGTCACAATGAACTCATTATCATCTCCCCAAATCTGCTCTGCCTCCAGAGGCATCAGTATCCACACCCACCGACGCTCACGCCAGTAACAAGGAAATCACCCCATGCTCATTCTTTCTCGGTTCCCACTCCCAATTACCACCGCGTCCTATAGATGAATTCCTTTTTCATTGAAGCTACTTCACTTCTCAGCCTGGTCACTGCTATTACCCTAGACAAGTCTCTATCATTTCTCACCATCTCTCCTAATTGATCTGCCTGTATTTATTCCCCCCACCCTCCACTGCACTCTATTTAGCAGCCAAGAGTGCTCAGCCTGAAATGCAAATCTGGTCATACTGTTCCCCCACCCACAACTCCACTTAAGGACCAGATTCCCTAAAAGAATCTCTGCTTTTTCCCTTATGGCACATACCACAATTATAATAATTAAGTACCATGAAGGCAAAAACCATTAGTCTTGTGACCGCCGCATCCTACTTCCTAACTTGTAAAGATGGTGACTAATGTTTTCCTGTTCTTTTTTATTTATTTACTTTCGGCTGTGCTGGGTCTGTTGCTGTGTGGGCTTTTTCTTGTGGTGAGCGGGGGCTCCTCCCTACTTGCAGTGTGAGGGCTTCTCAGTGCAGTGACCTCCTGTTGCAGAGTTCTGGCTCTAGGGCACGCGGGCTTCAGCAGCTGCAGCACATGGCCTCAGCAGTTGCGGTTTCAGGCTCTAGAGCACAGGCTCAGTAGCTGCAGCACACGGGCTTAGCTATTCCACGGCACGCGGGATCTGCCTGGACCAGGGGTCGAACCCGTGTCTCCTGCACTAGCAGGCAGATTCTTTACCACTGGGCCACCAGGGAAGCCCTGTTCATTTTTAATTATTAATTCTCTGCTACTGCAGTCATAGTGAATACATACATGGACCCATAGGCCAGGGCCTTGAAACATCCTCTCAGTATCCTTACCTTTGGTATTTCTTTGGAGCCCAGAGCTTTGGGACCTTCTCGATTTAAGTAGCTTCGGTAAGCTTGATAATTAGTGCGTCTCTTTTCACCATCATCAGGACTTACAGACTTTGGGGAGATGGAAAGAAAATGCAAAATTCTTACAAAATTAAAAATACATATCAAAAAATAAATAAAAATACCTATTAATAGACAAACAGTAAGTCACTTCGGTGCTTGATCCTGATGCTAACATTTTCAACCACATAGGTACACCCCAACCTACAAACAGTCCTGTCATTACCCTTCAACTCTCTCTAAAGGCACAAACCTCAGGGTAGACTGAGCGTACAAGCCAAGAGGCTAGCCCCAAGCCACAAAACAAAAAAATGTATTTTATTTCAAAAATCCATGTGAATTTTAAATTCTATTCCATAATATATCATGTTATTTCAGTGGAAAAATTAATTTTTTCCCAAGTAAGCAATCACAGAAGAAAATATACTATTTTTAGCCAATGGCTCTGAATACCCTTAACTTATCCCCTGTACTCCTGGGGAAATAAGCACTACAGTCTGAGAATTAATGGCTTTATATAAACACCTGGCTCAAATGAGGGGCAAGCTATACTCCAAAAACCAGACACATTCAGTATGCCACCACTCTCCCTTCTGGGTCTAATCTCTCCTATTTTGTTTCTCTCAAGGGATCTGACCATGGGTGTCTCTCAGAAAATACCAGGGAAATCTTTTAAACTGTAATCCCTGGATGCACTCCAAGTTTTTGATCCAGAGATAGGAGGTATAACCAGCACGTGTATATTTGGGGGAAGAACATCTTAGATAATTAAGAACTACTACAAGAATGATCTCTGTCATTTTTTCCACTTCCTAATTTTACATTATTTTTAACTTGTAAGCCACCTCAAAGTCCTCTGAGAGTAGACAAAATACCACTTTTATACAAACAAATGATTTAATCAACAAAAGAAAATAAGTTGCTTTGGTTTTGAGTTAATTGTGCCATAGGCTATAGACTAATCCTAGACTCTAATCCTACTTTTTATCAGTGGTTCTCAAATGGTAGTATGCAACCATATCATCTGAGAAGCTTGTTGAAATATACCTGCCCAGACCACGTGCCCTAGGAAATCATATTTTTAACTAGTGTCACAGGAAAGTACAATGCATGCCAAAATGGGAAAATCATTTATAACAATAATTCTGTGAAAAAATAACTGAATTATAAACAAATTATAAAAGAAATCTAAAGCACATTCATTTGTGAAGTCAAACTTATTTGACTGAGATAGACTGAATTTATAAAACAGACTTTCATGTTCCCAAAACTGCTTAAGTTCCCTGGGTCATTTCTATTTCAACTTTGAAAAATAAGGTGAATAGCAACAGTATCATTTTTAAATTATTCTGCTTTAATAAAAATAGACAAGCGTCTGTAAACTGAACATGTTTAGTGTGTCTGAAGAAAAATATTCATTCTCCANTGCTTAAGTTCCCTGGGTCATTTCTATTTCAACTTTGAAAAATAAGGTGAATAGCAACAGTATCATTTTTAAATTATTCTGCTTTAATAAAAATAGACAAGCGTCTGTAAACTGAACATGTTTAGTGTGTCTGAAGAAAAATATTCATTCTCCAGCTAAGTACTTTGTGAAGAAAAATCTGAGACCAAAAAGTTAATTGTTCCCTTAAGCGTATTTATTAGCACTGACCAAAAATAAAAGAATCTAGAAATCATCAGCATTTCAGTTTTTCACTAAAAAATAATGGTGATGAGCACTTAAAATAGATAATATTCTGCTTTTAACTCCAAGTGCCAAAGAGGCTTGAAGGAACAGTGGCTTCTCTTATGATCCTAATAAGGAGGTTTCAAACTGGAGACTCTAAGAAACAATTCTCAAATATATATGAAAACAAAAAAACTTCTAAAAATCATTCTGCATTCCTTCACTCTTTATCCCTCTGAGAATGACTTGCTCCTCTTAAACAGGAGCAAAAAGGCATATATTCAGGACAAATCCAAATAAGTTATTTTAATAATAATAATAGCCAAAATTTATATAGCATGTATTATGTACCAGGCACTGTTCCAAGCGGTTATATACATTATCTCATTGCATACCATTATTATCTCAATTTTACAAATGAAGAAACCAAAGCAGAGAGAGGGGAAGTAACCAGACCGAGGTCACATATCTGCCCAGTGGCAGGACTATGATTCAAAACTGGCTCCAGAGTCCATGTTCAGAGCCACAATATTACATTACATTTTACTGGCCTTAGAGGACCTGAGTTCAAAATGATTCTGCCATGTACTCGCCAGATGATCTTGGGAAAGCTACTTAAACCCTTTCAGCCTGTTTTATCATCTTCAAAAATTGAATAATAAAAGTAAGTATCTCTTGTGGTGAAGATTACGTGACATACCACCTGTATGAGCACAGTATCTGATACACATTAACCCTCAATACATACTGGCTTATTTAGCTATATTATTAAAAATAACCTATATTCTGCAGCAGCATCATTAAATGAGAGAGTATCTTTAAGATACTATAATGCCTTATAAAGTTAGAGACAAAACTTAAACCAGATCAACACACAGCCCCCTCAGTGATACCCTTTTCGAAAATGTCTACCTCTTTTTTAGCTGGAGAACTTTTTATTTTTTTGGGAGTTCGTGTCTCTTTTAACTCAATAACATTTTCTTTTCTTTTTGAGGCCATAGACTCTGTTTCTTTATGAGAACTCTCTTCTTTTTTTTTCAAAAGTGCCAGCTTAGAACTGGCTTTTGGAGAAGTTTCTCCTGTTTTATGAGCTGATGATCTGGAACGTTGCTGGGATTCTCTTGAACCTTCACACTTAGTTTGCTTCTTAGGGCTGAAGTTTTTTCTTTCATCTGAAAATTGTTCTGTTTTTATGAGGAAGAAAGAAGGATTATAAATGTTGTTTTTGTAAAATGATACCCAATATCAAGACTATGTTTTNGGGAGGGATTGGGGGCAGGAGGAGAAGGGGATGACAGAGGATGAGATGGCTTGATGGCATCACGGACTCAATGAACATGAGTCTGAGTGAACTCCAGGAGATGGTGATGGACAGGGAGTCCTGGCATGCTACAATTCGTGGGGTCGCAAAGAGTCAGACACGACTGAGTGACTGAACTGAACTGAATGTCATATGTAGAGAATCATACTATAAAGAATCTGTCTGCAATGCAGGAGACCTGGGTTCGATCCCTGGGTTGGGAAGATCCCCTGGAGAAGGGCATGACAACCCAATCCAGTATTCTTGCCTGGAGAATCCCATGGACAGAGGAACCTGGAGGGCTACAATCCATGTGGTCACAAAGAGTTGGACATGACTGAGTGACTAACAAGGTCATAAGGTAAGTATATGCATATGATGTTAATTGAGGTACATACCAAATACAGTGGGAAATTTTATTTACTCTCTATGTTCACGTTTATTAAAATAAATAATTAAGATTCATGTGAAAGTGAAGTCGTTCATTTTCAGGCAAGAGTACTGGAGTGGGTTGCCATTTCCTTCTCCAGGGGATCGTCCCAAACCAGGGATCGAACCTAGGTCTCCCGCACTGCAGGCAGACGCTTTACCATCTGAGCCACCAGGGAAGCCCCATTTAAGATTCATAATATGAACCAAATACGTGATAGACTGGAACAGCAGTGACATTTCTTGAGTGTTTGCTATCTGTCAGGCACTGTACCAGGAGTATGACATGTATTGATATACTTCAAATTTATGATAATCCAACAAAGTCATGACTCTCATTTTATACATGAGGATACTGAAACCCAGGTAAAGTATCTACAACTAATAGCTGGTGGGTCTAATATTTTCCCTAAGACCTTTAGACTCCAGAGATTTCTTCCTCTCAACATTTATACTGCATTAATATTTATCTTTTCTCCATGAAATCTGCCCATGGGATTAATATGAAACAGACAGGATTCTTTAATATAATTTTTCTATTTTTTTAAAACGTTACTGCAAAATGGTGTTTTTAAAGCATTTATATAGAAATAAAATAATGCAAGCATTTTAAAGCAAGTAGATTTTTTTTCAAAATCATTCAGGTTTTATATCAAAATTTTTGGCAAAGAAAAAAAATTCTGCCAACTGATTTTATTAATTGTTCTAAGTATTCAGTTCATATTTGAAGCAAATTGATTCTCATAACCACCGTATAAGTAAAATTAATATAACAGATTTATTGAGGATCTTTAACATACAGCAGTGTCTTCTGAGTATATATATATAATAGCCTTCTAGAGGGGGTACTTCAATGTCAGCCAAAGAAATAATCTCTCACAGAGGAAAAAAAAAATAGATTGGACAATTCAGCCTAAGTACCTCAAGGTTTCCATGACAACCACAATTAGTACCATTTAACAAGAAAACAATGGGTTTGTCAGTTCAGAACAGTAGTCAAATACATGGTCTTCTAATTTATTTCCACTATTAGAAATACAAAGAGAGAGCTGAATACTGCATTGTGACTGCTCCCGCACATGCTCTTCAGAATTTCTGAGGTTGTGGGGTGATCACATCATTAGCATAACCAGTATTGATTGTGTGGGGTGGGGGTGGGGGTGTGCTGAGATAGATGTCCTCTAGAAATCCCATCTGAACACTTACCACCATTGCAAATCAATCACCCTCTGCAAGATAAATAAGAACTGACACATTCTTTGTTCCAAAATGGTCAAAAGACAGGGGGGATTCCCCTGCTCTACCTGCAGTTTTGACCAGGCACCCCGCTCTGAATAACAGAGGTGAACTAAAAGCAAACCAGTAAGCTGGAGCTGTCAGCATCATGATTAGAGCCATAAAAACTTTCTGATCACCCTTTTTTCTTGACTTTGCTTTCGAGAATATGGAAATATGACCACATCAATTCTCCAGCATATAAACTTGGCTGTGATTACTGCCTGCCTTTGGCTGAGTCAGCACGGAGTTAGCCTATGAAGTAATGGGGCGTGACAGCCTCTGTCTTTCCCATCCACCAGTAAATGCTCTGTTGCAATGCCCTTCGCCACTGGCAAAGTTTGTGCATCAGCCTTCTTTATTTATTTGGTAGTTATTTGAGGTTGTGTAACAAGTCACAAGATAATTAGCTCCAGAAATTTTCCTCCGTAAAAAAAGAATTTCCCCCATATACACAGGGTGGAGGAAACAAAAATAATTCCAAGTTTTGGTGACAACAGTTACCTTGAATTGATTACTCAAAAGCACTTTGCAAGCATTTTCTCATTTAATTGTGACAATAGTCCTATGAAGAAAATGCTATTGTCCACATTTTAAAACTCAAGAAATCTAATCCCAGAAAAGTAACAGCCCCAAATCACACAGCCCAGTGGCCAAATAAATGTGAAGGTTTCAATCTCAGCTTCCTGGCTCAGGACTGGTTCAGTAATAATTATACTACTCCAGTTGCAGAGGTTTGAAATTGCTAGGATTCCAGACCAAATAGATACTGTTAATGGAATGTATTCACACAAACTAATGTGTCTGCAGCATGTCTACATGGCATTTCTTTTTTCAAGAGTTATTTGTCCTGAGAGAACAATGCAATAGAAAGAGCAGAGTCCAGGGACCTGGGTTTAAATCCCAGCTCTGAAACTCAACTGCCGGATGATCTTGAACAAGCTTCTGGACCTTTCTGAATCCAAGTGTCCCTAACTGTAATACGCACCCTGCAGACAGCTATGGGTAATACCAGCAGTGGCATATGTTAAATGCTTTATGGGCAAGGGGCACTCTGAGAGTGGAGTCCATAATTATTTTGAGCTTCTTAAAATCAGAAATCCTTCAGATCCATCTCTGAACCCTGTTCTACCAGGTGCTCCAAGAAATAAAGATTTTCTAGCAAAATCCAAGTGGATTGTCTGTATGTGCCGAATCCTCCCAGTGGAGCTGATCAAGGGCTTTCATTTCACTTTTAAATGAGGAAAATCTTATCCTGATACTTTTATAACAGCGTTATCAGATAAGGTTTCTAATCCTAGGGATCCTGTCATTTTTTTTTTTAATAAGGAAATTTTAGAGTCATGAAAAGATCAACTTATATGAAACAATACGGTTTGAGGAAGAAATTAAACAGTGTTTGAGTCATGACCACTCGGTTGTGCTTGGCCTGGAGTGCAGAGGTTGTATCAAGAGCCATATATGGTGCACGGAACACAACTAAAGCAGCTAAAATAGGACCACTGGCAGTGCTTACTTAACTCTAAGGAAACAGGAGGGCTCTTTTGATCCTAATATATTCAAATAGATCCTGAAGAGGCCCTAGAAACAGCAGAGTGTTCTGCAATATTTAAAGGATGCTGCTGAGATTCACAGTCCTAAAATTAGACCTGCGGGCTGCTTCCTGCACTTTAGGCTAAACTTCCTTTCCATGCCTGTGATTGTCTTTCTGGAAATTAAGGTTCTGTTTCATTAAAAAATCTGTTTACAATAAAGAAGCCCACAAAAGCCTAGCCTCTCCTGTCTTGCACATAGAGTTACCCACCCAGGACCACATCTGTGTTCTGTGAAAGGAAGAGGCTGACAAGAAACTGCTGTGGCCTGTGATCATGTCTTATGACTCAAGGACTGTACAGGGGAAATGTGGACCACCATTTTCTCTGCAAATCCATTCACATTGCCAGCACCTCACAACTGGGGTATGTATCCAGTATCTTTCCTTTCTCTTCAGAGTTTTAAAAGTTCAGGGCCTTGAAATTTAACAGATTAATGTCTCAAAGTCCCCTGTACTCACTTGGAAGCTGCATTTTAATTTTGAAAAAAAAAAATCAAAATAACAATTTTGACTTTTGGTGTTAAACTTTGTCAGTAATCTTGTAGGTGAGGAAAGTATTATAAGCCAAAAAAGCACTGGGCAAATGAAATGAAAATTTTTTACACACACATACACACGCACATGTGCTTACACACATATGTATACACATATATACATACATATAAATGCAATTGCTCCCCATGAATGGCCTTGGGGAAGTCATCATTGGTACTATCAGCCAAACCTCCATGGGGACTACGAGGCAATATTTTGCATTATTACATTTCATCTAGTCAAAATCCGGATGGCGGTCAATGGAGAATGCTTCCCCCCGACCTCCCCAGACAAAGTCTGAATTTGTGTGATTAGTACCTCTTTGAGACATCTGCTTCTGTCACCAAAGGACAGCAGTGATCTTAGTTCAGGGTGAGTTCTAAGTAGAATAATATGCAAGCAGGAAGCCCATTGCTTGCTATTTTTTTCCTGTCTTTAAACATATTTTCAAATATTTTCCTTTCAATTCTGTATCTCAAGAAGGAGTTTTGGAATTGTCCCTTTCAGTATGTAGCAGGTGGCTGGGAAGATACTCCGAGGGTCGCATGTGCCCTCAGCAGCTCAGAAATAGGAGACACCTGCAACTTGACATCTCTGGCAAACAAGCATTTTCCTTAAGTTTTTAGCCTAAATGAAGCTCTCTCATTTAGAGACAGAGTTATCCTCTCTAAATTTTAAAATCAATCATTATGAATAATCTTAGTCATTGATTTCTATATTTAATCATACAATCAGTAAATAATAGTGATATATTTGTGAAAGTAGACAACTTTAGTCTCTCCTTCCCTGACACTGACTGGGAAACCATCCTGAGTGATTAAAAATTAGAATCTAGTAAGTTGGGGGAAAAAAATGAAAAGAAAATCTTAGCATGAACCTGAGGAAAACTATGGAAATCTACTCCCAGGAAAGCCAGCATTTCCACTTTCTCTCTTCATTGCTAGCTGATAAACTAGTTAGTGAATATATTTATTTTATTGTGTAATAACAAACATAGCATAAAGAGCATGTTTTCAGATTAAGTAAACTTTATTGTCTCTGCTTTAGGCCAACTCTGAACAAGGTTAACATTTAACAGGAGTTTATATATATAATTATTATTATATAGAATTAATATATGTACAAATATTTTTATAATATTTATATATATAAAGAAAGGCAGTCTTACATTAATATATATATTATACACACACATATATATAATATCCAGAAAGGGGGAGAAGTATGCATTGATATTTTAAAAACCTCTTCATTTTAGCTCTTGCATTCTCTGTTGGCAGCATCATAATTCCAGCAGTCGCAACTATGACAGCCAAACAAAGGATTAAGGCTGTTTGTGGGAAAGCAGCAGCAGTTGAATTCATAAGCAAGAGAAATTCAACATACTTGTAAATGCTGCTCACAATAGAAAACAAGAGAGATAAAACACCAAGAAACAGAACTATTTATTTCTCTCATATTATTTGAATGCAAAAAGTAGTGAAGCCTTTTTATCTGCCACTTTCAAGATGCCATCTTAGAATTTTGACCATGTACAAAACAATTCTTTGTAGTACTTATTTTTAGTATAAAATAATATTAAAATAAAATTTTACATTGGAAAAACAACATTCCCTTCTCCTAACAAACTTTTCATTTTTGTTTGCTCTTTCCCAGTCAATTTTGTAGTTCATGCTCATCTTTCATATAGCTTTAAACATAGAACAGGAGAATTCTTGCAAACTAACTTATCTAAGAGACCACTGTGTACTGATTTCAAAGGAGACTCTACAAATATTATGAATACCTGCATAACATTATATAGAATTAATGTAGGATTCCATTCTTAATTGTTATTTCATATTGAACATTAAATTTTCCAATTCTTTTATTATTACAGATAATGCTACAATAAGTATCTTCACAGAAACAGCTTTCCCCCCACAACCACTTTTTCTGAATTATTTTCTTCAAGTAAATTTCCAAGGAAGTAAAATTGTTGGCTGAACTGCCATATTTTTTTTGTGCCTGACTTCTACACACATACTGCTTTCTTAAGAGGTTGTTCCAATTTACCCTGCCAGCAGCCACATGTGTGTGTAAGGTGCTCATTTGTAAATCTGTGTGTTATTTGGGAGTATGTCAGGGCAAAGTGGAGGAAGGATGTACAGAGTAGGGAAGAAGTTCGGTTCAGTCACTCAGCAGTGTCCGACTCCTGTGACGCCATGGACTGCAGCACGCTAGGCTTCCCTGTCCATCACCAACTCCTGGGACCAACTCAAACTCATGTCCATTGCATTGGTGATGCCATCCAACCATTTCATCCTCTGTCATCCCCTTTTCCTCCTGCCTTCGATCTTTCCAAGCATCAGGGTCTTTTCCAGTGAGTTGGTTCTTCCCATCTAGTGGCCAAAGTATATAAAAGAATAATAGTGGGTATTCAGTAAATGTTGGTTGAATGAATGAATAGATAACTGGACATTTTCAATAGTCAACTCCTTCCTTGGAAGGAAAAGTAGCCTAGAACAATGCATTTGTCTAACACAATAAGTGGTTCTATTTCTTCCAAAGCTCAACTCAATAATAGAGCAAATGCTGGCTTCCTATGAAGTAGAAATAAGATGCTCTTTTCAACATGATTTTTTATTATAATTGACCATGAACTGCCTTCATACCACTATCATAAGAACAGTATACTTTATCGTCATTTCCAATCTTTAACTAAATTCATCTCTGAGGCAATTACCTATCTACTATTGATCAGCCATCTGTTTCCCCAGGAATTACATGAGTATGTCACTTAGCAACAGGATGTACTTCTTTTCCATATCCTCATGGAACAACATGGTTATGACTTAAAAGCAAGAAAATAATGAAGTCTTCTGTTATTACAAATAAATACATCTTTGCGAACGGGTGTGGTTGTGTGCTCCTTTTACTTCCGGTTGCTATAGGAAACAGGGAGGAGGATATCTGCCTTCCTTTGATGTCTCATAATAACAACAATGGCTACAGTGACACCAGAGAGACTCACTACTTGCCAGATGCTGCAACTTGCTGAAACTTTACATACATTATTTCACTCAACCCTTACCACAGTTTGATGAGCTTGGTATTTTTATACTTAACTGGGTTCTTTTATCCCATTTATAGATAAAGAAATTGAGGCTTAGAAAGATTAATTTCCCTAAGGTCATAGCGTAAATGACACAATTGGAATTCTAAACCAGAATTATCTGCTCAAAATCCCATGTTCTTAACCGCTATGTCCTTCAAGCTGATCACAAAATTAGTTCATTTACTACTTGGGCAGCTTGGTGCATTCAGAAAAACCTCATATGGATTAATAATGAGGAAGAGATTTAAAAGTGTCTCCAGCTTCCTCCTCTAGATTCTTTGTTTGAGATGTTCCTTGTTGTCCTGCAAGTTACCTGACTCAGAACTCTGAGCTCAGTCTAAGGTCTGTGGGGATTGTCCTGGGTGCTTAGAAACCCCCAGAGTCTAGTATAGATAGCAAATGTCCTTGTCCAGGGAGTTTTACGACCTTCCCAGAAAATGTTTTAGGAAAATAACTAGTCATTAAGCTTCTGTACATTAACTGACATTTTCACTTTCCTGCTTTATGCTAGACAGCATTCACTTGGGTGATCTACAAGAATTTCAAACTCAAATGGGTCCAAAACTAAACTCACTTCTATTTCCTTCTGACCTCCTCTAGACCCCCAAACTGTCCTTAGTCCACTGTCCTGCTTGTGAGTGGCACTGTCAGATGAGGGGCTGATCTACAGAGCCTGCTGAGTGTAATTCATCTATGATTCCTCTACCTTAACCACTCACATGTCCATAAATTACCAGGCCAGTCACCACTGTTGTCCTTCCACTTATTTCCATCCCCAGGCCAGCAATATGTCTTGCCTTAGTTATTACAAAAGTCCCCTACTGAGAATTCCCTGGTGGTCCAGTGGTTAAGATTCCAGGCTTTCACTGCCAGGGGCTCCAGATTCAACCCTTAGTTGGGGAACTAAGCTACTACAAGCCATACAGCATGGTTAAAAAATTTTTTAAGTCCCCTACTGATATTCCTGCACTCATTCTTGGCCTGGGCTATCCATTCAGTCACTGCACTGCAACTGGATATTTCTAAAATACAAATCTAATATTTTCATTCCCCTAATAAAAAGTATATGAATTTCTCTGGTGGCTCAGTGGTAAAGAATCTGCCTGCAATGCAAGAGATATGGGGTCAATCCCTGGGTTGGGAAGATCACCTGGAGTAGGAAATGGCTACCCTCTCCAGTATTCTTTCCTGGGAAGTCCTATGGACAAAGAAGCCTAGTGAGCTACCGTCCATGGCGTTGCAAAAAAAAAAAAAAAAAGTCAGACATGACTTAGCAACTAAACAACAATAAATAGTGTATGACTCTACATTGTCCTCAGAATGTGTCAAGAACTTTTCTTCCCCTTATTTTTTCTCCTAGTAGAGACTGTTTCACACAATAGAAGTTAAAAATATTATTTCCTTGCTTTCTCAATCTCCTTTGTAGCTATTAATAGTAATGGTCATAGGATAAGTTTTATCTGAGATATAGGGATAAATCTTCTGAGAAATGTTTGTGAAGGACTTTCCTCCCTTAAAAAATAGTAAATGAGAACTTCAAGGAGAGTTTTCTCACCTGCTTCACTTTCTTTCCCTGGTATTTGAATGATTTCCAAGAGCTTTAGAAACCATATTATGACCCTGAGTGATAAACCCAAGGACAGAAGCCAGCATGCTGAGGACAACAGAGTGAAATGATGGAAGATCCTGCCT
This sequence comes from Neotragus pygmaeus, assembly GCA_006410875.1. NCBI lineage: Eukaryota > Metazoa > Chordata > Mammalia > Artiodactyla > Bovidae > Neotragus > Neotragus pygmaeus. The sequence continues at coordinate 93,004 of SJYV01022359.1, forward strand.
CACACAGCCATGCGCAATCTGCCAGGGGCCCCAGATTCAACCCTTAGTTGGGGAACTAAGCTACTACAAGCCATACAGCATGGTTAAAAAATTTTTAAAGTCCCCTACTGATATTCCTGCACTTACTGAGTGGCAGGAATATCAGTAATTACAGGAATATCAGGAATTACACTCAGCAGGCTCTGTAGATCAGCCCCTCATCTGACAGTGCCACTCTGACATGTACAGAAAGTCCATGCGCCTAGGCCTCTTCCCTAGGATTGCATTCCTTTGGATTTTGAGACAATAAAACCTCTTACTATGTAAGTCACTTTCTCTAACATTCTGTTTATCTGTATCTGAAGTAATCCTAATTCATATACAAAAAAGAGTTTCTTCCCAGGAGCACAAGCTCTGGGGTCATCATGTAGATGCACCATAATGGTGCTCCTTGGAGTTGTATAACATGATGATCTTGGCCTTGGTGAACTCTTACTCATTTTTTAAGACTTATCTCAAATACTTCCTCGTCTGGGAAGTTCTTGTACAAAGAATAAGCACTTCTAGTCAAACACAGTATCTTATAATTACATATTATTATAGAGATATGTAGAAATATCTCATATATCTCTTATAGAGATATATATTTATAATATATTAAATCATGGTTAAATGTCAAGGAGTCTGTTCTCAAGGGCAGAAGTCAATGTCCTATCAGTTATTCCTGGCAGCTAGCACATTGATTTTCCTGGTATACAATAGTATATAACAGGTATTCCCATCTCTGTGGAAAATTCTGAAAGAGATGGGAATACCAGACCACCTGACCTGCCTCTTCAGAATCCAATATGCAGGTGAGGAAGCAACAGTTAGAACTGGACATGGAACAGACTGGTTCCAATTAGGAAAAGGAGTACATCAAGGCTGTATATTGTCACCCTGCTTATTTAACTTCTATGCAGAGTACATCATGAGAAATGCTGGGCTGGAAGAAGCACAAGCTGGAATCAAGATTGCTGGAAGGAATATCAATAACCTCAGATATGCAGATGACACCACCCTTATGGCAGAAAGTGAAAAGGAACTAAAAAGCCTCTTGATGAAAGTGAAAGAGGAGAGTGAAAAAGTTGGCTTAAAGCTCAATATTCAAAAAACAAAGATCATGGCATCCAGTCCTGTCACTTCATGGGAAATAGATGGGGATACAGTGGAAACAGTGTCAGACTTTATTTT
>SJYV01022359.1:95335-128150 GCA_006410875.1 Neotragus pygmaeus
GGGGGCTCCAAAATCACTGCAGATGGTGAGTGCAGCCATGAAATTAAAAGACGCTTACTCCTTGGAAGGAAAGTTATGACCAACCTAGATAGCATATTCAAAAGCAGAGACATTACTTTGCCAACAAAGGTCTGTCTAGTCAAGGCTGTGGTTTTTCCAGTTGCCATGTATGGATGTGAGAGTTGGACTGTGAAGAAAGCTGAGTGCTGAAGAATTGATGCTTTTGAACTGTGGTGTTGGAGAAGACTCTTGAGAGTCCCTTGGACTACAAGGAGGTCCAGCTAGTCCATACAAAAGGAGATCAGTCCTGGGTGTTCATTGGAAGGCCTGATGCTAAAGCTGAAACTCCAAGACTTTGGCCACCTCATGTGAAGAGTTGACTCACAGGAAAAGACCCTAACGCTGGGAGGGATTGGGGGCAGGAGGAGAAGGTGATGACAGAGGATGAGATGGCTGGATGGCATCACTCTATAGACATGAGTCTGAGTGAACTCCAGGAGCTGCTGATGGACAGGGAGGCCTGGTGCGCTGTGATGCACGGGGTCACAAAGAGCCGGACACGACTGAGCAACTGAACTGAACTGAACTGAACTCACAGTTTCTGGAATAAAACAAAACTTCACCTATTGAGTGATAACAGAATTTTCACTGTGGTAAAAATTTTCCAGATCCTGTGTAGCAGAAGCCTACAAAATACTGACACTTTTCTCCATATGGATTTTAGAACATGACACGTGACAAAATATTTATTCATAGTAGGTATTTATTTCAATGAAAATCTTAAATTTATGTTTCAGGGCCACACTTTCTTCATCCCAGCTCTTACCCATCAAATATCTATACCTGCAGCTGAAAGAAGAGATAGGATTTAGCATGATAATCCTGAGACTGTAATGATACATCACATCATTGAGAGATTGCAATTACATTCACTAGACTGTGCTTAGTAAGGCAAGAAATTATATATAGACATTTGGAAAAACATTTAGAAATCATAAGAGTTAACCAACTGAGGGCTAGGCTACTCTTTAACCCTCAGCCAGCAAAATTTCAGCTCAGTTTACTCTGCAGGCTGGTTATTATTCAAGATTATTAATTAACAAATACTATTTGATAGCATACTATAAATTAGATGTCTAAGATCTAAGGATATATTGGTGCTCAATATATTCAAGGACCCTAACTTCATGGACCTTATATATTTATTCACATGTTGATAATAATGATAGTGACCATTTTGAGGATGAGGAGTAATCTTACAACCTCCTGACAAAAAGGTCCCAGAGAGTGTTGAAGGTCACTTTTTAAGCTGGGCAGGGTGAGCAAATCAGATCCTAGCTTTGATTTGAGTCATTGCTAGTGCAATTCATAGTAATGTGTTACTCTTTGTATAGCTGCCATGTAGGGAAAGATGCTAATTTATAGATTATGATTTTGGTTAGAGCCTATACCAATTTTCTATTTGTCTCTATTATCTAAATACTATTTGGTCCATGTCTAAAAGTAATCTCACATGCCATGTATGTGGTATAGCAACCTTATATGGGTAGTTCTGTCTAATCTGAAAACCAATATAATGTTAATCTGGCTTCAAACTAGACCTGAATCTATTCTGGAAACCACACAATGGTGATTCAGATGCCATTGTATTGTGACTGTGCTGATGACATGAGCAAAGTGATTGTCTCAGAATAGTTCAGCAGGTTTTCCCATTATAGTTCCCATTTCTCTTCAGAAAAACTATGAATTTTTGGCATGTTGTACTGAGCTTAATTATATTGTATTCTTTTAAGAACATTACAAACTGATGATATAGGAAATACCCTACCACCATCAACTTATTGATGATGAAACTGAGCCTTCAAGAGCTTGGGTTCCTTGCCCAAGGTCACACAGATTGTAGGCGGGCCAGCTGACACTTAAGCCAGGTCTATGGGACTCCTAAATCCATTTCTATTAATTTTATACCATGCTTTCTTCTAGATATATCGATATATAAAACTAAAACATTTAAGTGAGATACTTATCCATAGAAACAGAATACTATTGCTTATTAATCATACAGTTCTTGAAATAACATTGACTTTCTATTATATATAGCCTTTCTATCATATATAGTAAAGTGAAAAAACTAAAAATTAAAATTTTCAATTTTTTTTCCTTCTAGGTCATGATCACTTAACAAAATTAGAGTCTATCATGTTCAGTGGTTGTAAAAATTAACAAACTAAGGCTTTTTCACAGTCTTGCTTGCTAAGCCTGATATTAAATACACAACTAAGAATGGCAATCGTATTTTTAAGCATCGTATATGCATGTGAAATACTAGCAGAATTTCATATGTAGGAACTCTAATAATAAAAACCACTCCACAACCTTGGTTTTAATGTGTTCTTTTTATTCATATAGCGGGTTCCCTAAGGGTTTTATCTTGAAGTGTTAACAGGGAAATCTGTCACCAGTAGAGGACTAAATGAAGTCACGAGTCATATAACAAGCAGAACAGACAAGTAACCTTCACTTGGATACTTAAGAAAATACTGGCAGAAACCCTGATACAATCAATTTGCAAATAACTTGAAGACAAGAAGGTACTTAGTGGATAATGACTAATGTGTTCTACTTAAAACCAAATCCTTTTAAGCTAATCTAATATGGTAGATCAAGGAGAAATGATAGATCTACTCCATCTTGATTGCAGCAAATCTTTTGATTATCTGCATGTTACACCCATCAATGAACAAAAAAAAGAAAAAAAAATTGTGACCTAAAGCACACAGCTGACTATAGTCACTACATAATGTAACTATTTACATAACGTAAATATCTTGAAAATATCAGATGCTCTATTTCTACAATGTCAAATCTATATGTATAAGCACAAAAATATGCATATGTATACATACATACACACAGAGAATATATGTACTTAGAAATATCTGAATTTTTAGTCTTTGTATTATACTGGAATTTTGCATCATATAAATTTGCTTAAAATTCTATGTCCCAAATATACAGGATTTGAATTGTGAGGAAGTTCACAGGAATGCAAGAGAAATTGGGGAGACATCAGGAAATACTTTCTAGGCATAGACTAGGGAGATAGTCAGTAGTAATGAAGAAAGATGGATGGATATAGCATCCACAGCTAGGACCAAGTCCATGTGCCTACAGACTGATACATGGATGCATTAGGCTCCTCCTGGGTCTCTTGGCCTAAGTGCTGGATCCCACAGCTCCCACAAACGGACTCTGGTCTGTGGGTGAATACCAAATTGTTGTTGATGGAGATACAAACAAGGGACATTTTAGTCAGCCATGATAGTTGACAGTTAAAAAAGAAATTACTGAATGATTGGATGGTTGTACTTTGTTCTATGGCTAAACTTGTTCTAAAAAAGTTAATTCTTCCTGCCTTTTTCCCCTAAAGTCACCAATGATTTTTTCATCACCTATGCTCAAACCCTCTGAGTTGTCTGTTAAGCATCCATCTCCTCACTCCTGCTCTTCAACCAATACTGGTAATCGTAGCTGAAGTATCCTTCTTCCACTCATTTTTATCTTTTTGAACTGCTTTCCATGGCCTAGCTCACACTCTCATCACCTTTTACTGGGCTTCTATTAACTGTCTTCAAATTAGTTTTCCTACCTCTAGTCTCTCACCACTTTCATCCATCCTCCTGCTGCCAGAGGAACCCCCCTGAAGCACAGGTCAGATCATGCCATGTCCTTTAAAACAGGCCAGATGGCTCTGACACCATCAGGATAAAATCCAAATTCCCTCAAGTGCCATTCAGGCCATTCTACAATCTGGCCTCAATCTGCCTACCCACCATTTCCTTCTACATTTGACATGCCGATGTTTCCCATGTGAATTTCTCAGAACACTACTTCCTCAGAAATTAATAGATACTACATTGAACATATTTTCCATGGCCAAATAAGTGGGGGTGGCAATGCTGGCCTAAGTTGAGCTTGGTAGGACTTCTCAGAGCCAAACTGTCTTGAAAAATATGTCCAAACTATATGTGTGTGTGTGGGGGGGGGTGGGTATATATTTGCTAAAACTGGAGAAAAACAAGGGAATGACGAGTACAAAATTCAGGTTAGTCGTCATCTTCTGTGGAAAGGAGAGAGATGTGTACAAGGGGCTTTAGTGATATTAAGAATTGCTCTGCATTTTAAGCAAGGTAGCAAGTATATGAGTGAGTTGTTTATATATATTTATATATATAGTTTTTTGCATTTTAACAACTGAAATCAGGATGGTATTACAATTGCTGAGAGTCAATGACATTTGTGACACAGATGTCTTTACCTGAGAAACATGTTAACCAACTTCTTTTACTATGTCCTCCTTTTTTTGCAGGCATAATAGTGATAACTGACAAAAACCTGGGTGTGAAAGACCTGTTTTATTAAATACAAAATAAAAATCTAAATAGCAAGAAAATAAATTATCCATAACTTTGTAAACAATATTTACATTTACATTTAAAGGGATCTTTGTGCCTGAGGCAGATTCTCTTGATTTATTCCCTCATTATGGTCAAAGTAGATTATAAATATGGCTGCTAAAATAGAAAGCTTGGTGTCTCACGTCTAGTAGGTGCAAACTAAATATTGTTGACTGGGTTTCCAGTGACTGTTAATATTCAACTCAAATGACTCACTAACATTGTTCACCAAATCTGAACATCAAAAAAAAAAAAAAAAAAAACTAGGAACAAAGATTGGAAAGCTTACTTCACTAATATCTGGCCTGAGAAGGCAATCTGCACTTATGTGCCAACGGGAAAAAGCTACTAGGAATTTTAAACTCAAATTGGTCTTGCCCTTCTGCTAACTCTGCTTTGCTTAGTTGTATGCTACTGCTGCTGCTAAGTCGCTTCAGTCGTGTCCGACTCTGTGCAACCCCATAGACGGCAGCCGACCAGGCTACCCTGTCCCTGGGATTCTCCAGGCAAGAACACTAGAGTGGGTTGCCATTTCCTTCTCCAATGCATGAAAGTGAAAAGTGAAAGTGAAGTCACTCAGTCGTGTCCGACTCCTAGCAACCCCATGGACTGTAGCCCACCAGGCCCCTCCGTCCATGGGATTTTCCAGGCAAGAGTACTGGAGTGTGTTGCCATTGTCTTCTCTGATAAATTAACTGGTTAACTACAATTTTATTTTTTCTTTTTGATTATGCAGTCCCACTAATCTTAGAAATCCAAGCCTAAATGCAATGTATGATCAAATAACTTTCCTTCTTTGGTTTTTAAATTATTCAAAATGGCTAATTCCTAAATAAAATATCAATAAAGACACCTACATGTTCTTTTATCTTGTTATTCACATCTCATTCTAGAGAGCTGTTCTAGAGAGCTCTGGCAATGAAGACACTGCAGGAAATATCATTTACAGTAAACTTTATTTTAATTGATTTTATTTAACATAATTTCAAAGCAGGTCTGTGCTCTAAGATAAGCAAAAGAATAGATATCCTGAATCTCATTAAGAGATCCTTTTCACACTGTTTTTGAGTAGCACATGGGGCTTGGAAGGCCCAAATGGTGACAGCCTAACATTCTATCCCTGGAGATGTTACCTAGAGATACACAAAGAACAGATAACACTGAAATACAAGAATCAAACTGTATGATGGTACCACAGGAAGAAACTCTTGTGTTACACCTTACCCATCTCTTTAGGGCTGTAATGATAATGACCGATTTTTTNTATTTTAGAAAATTAAATATTTGTATATTACTTCTTTGTGTAACCAGTTCAAAATAAGATATCTGCCTTTTTAATCATAAATTATTCATTAATTGAAATGAAATGGTAAAATACATCTGAGAACATGGACTTTATTCCACAGATCAATGATCCGAAATTCACAGAGCAAAGTTACTAATTAGAATATCCTGTCACATAAAAATTCTGTTTGTAATAAAGTCTGAAAGAATCCTGGTATTTCAAGATTAAAATTATATGAACAGATACATTAATACTTGTAAGATTAAGCCCATCTATTAGCATCTAACCACTAGCACATGGTTAGATATCAGGACCACTTAAAAAAAACTAAAACCTACAACTAGCAGAAGAGTTTCCGATGACCTGGGCGATGACGATTGAACTATACGAGCTTGAAACATCTAGTCTTTTGTCTCCATGTATTTAAGTCCACACACTTGCACTACACTTGGAAATTAACTTGAACCCAAACAACAATTACAGAGCAGACAGGCATTCTGTACTGGCTAACATCCACATGGTTTGCCAAGCATCTAAGCAGAACATGCTCCAGTACTCCTATGAAATATGTCACCCTAAGAACACCAGGCAATTATTATACAGAGTGAAGGAAGTCAGAAAGAGAAAGACAAATACTGTATATCAACTGCATACAGTCTAGAAGATGGTACCAATGATCCTATGTACAAGGAAGCAAAGGAAACACAGATGTAAAGAAGAGACTTTTGGACTCAGTGGGAGAAGGCAAGGGTGGGATGATTTGAGAGAATAGCACTGAAACATACATTACCGTCTGTAAAACAAATCACCAGTGTAAGTTTGATATATGAAGCAAGGCACCCAAACCCGTCACCATGTGACAGGCACCTGTCACACAGGTGCTCTGTGACAACCAGAGGGATGGGGTGGAGAGGGAGGTTGGGGGTGGTTCAGGATGGAGGAGACACATGTATACCTATGGCCAACTCATACTGATGTATAGCAAAACCATCACAATATTGTAAAGTAATTATCCTCCAATTAAAATAAATTAATTAATTAAAAAAAAGAATACCAGGCAATTATTGAACAAATGTTTAAACAAAAGGTTACATGAAGTTTCTTCTATAAAGATAAATGTTACAGCTTACTTTGTTCTGCTAGTTTTACCTTTATGAGGATATTTAGGTTTCTCTGCTTTACATAAATTGACTTGTACAGATGAAAACGTCTCTCTTTCTTCTGCATCCTTTTCAGCCTAGGAGAATGTAAAAAAGTGTCACATGCGGCAACAGGAAAACTTTTACCACAAAGTATGTTGTTAAAATCAAACCAAATAAATAAATAAATAAATAAAATCAAACAAAGATTAAGGGTTATCTTCCAAAGCAGCAAAACAATGCAATAAATTTTCATTCATTCTTACACAAAATTTCCAGGGCAGATGAAACATGTTTAATCACTTTCAATTTTACAGATGAGGAAACAGATGAAAGAGTATAAAAACAGACCTAAAAAAAACTATCCCAGTTCTTTCCCACTTGTGACTCTGAAAATGAAAACCTTGTTTCTGCTGCTTTCATCTCAATTCTCAAACTGTTAGCATCATGCAGTTAAAAATTAAAATCTAACCCAAAAGACTAACAACAATCTAAAGCTCAAAAGAAAAAGAGAGTACTTTCTCAAAAGAGAAAAAAAATGCCCATTCTCTCCTCTGCTCTTCAAAACTCCATTTTGCAGAAAGGTCACAATTGGGGTGTATGATGCAGTATTTTCAATTTGAATGTCTTTAGATGAAATAATAAGGCTTTTCTAATGACAAAGTCTCCACCATTCCCTATATTGCCTTACATCTGTCTGCTGTAAAATCTCTTAAAACAGTCAGATTGATACTGACAATATTAACAGAGTATAATTCAATAGAAATATGGCTTATTTTTTGGAGATCAAGTGCTTAAAGAAAAAAATCTTGATGCTTTCAGAGATTCCCCCCAAATACTCACTATTTGAGACTGTCCTAATACAGATCTTAAAGTTAGCTAGCTACAAACAACAAATTATGCTTTTAAAAAGACAGTAATTAATATTATAGTTATTAAACTTTAGATTCCACTGGAATCTTTATTTATCAAGGTTATTCTCTGAAGAAGTACATAAGAACCTCTTTGGGACAGACAGCAAGTCAAAGTTACAATTTGTTTTTTTGTGAAGGGTTCTGATTAGTTTTGGTCCTATCAATCATCCTTTAGGAAGAATAAAATGAGCTTCCCCAAAAACATTTTCGTTAACTGAAATAATTTTAAGCATCTCTCTAGAAGAGATATTCATGGTTATATCTCAAACACTGATCTGTATTGTATATTCAGAATGCAAACGGCCCGGTAAAACACTACCTTTTTGGTCTTGGGTTCTTCATCCAACATGGCTAACGTTCTAGCAAACTCCTCATCTTCATGCAGTTGTCTCTCCAGCTGTAAAGTGTCAACACAGTGAGTTGCTTTTTTTTCTTTTCACAAATAAAAAGCTTTAAAATGTTCGGTTCATGATACTTAAAAGAAACTGGAAAAACATTTTCTAGAAAGTAACTATGACATTTTTTCACTTAGAAGTGTCACAGGTTTGCTTTGCTAACTCAAATTAGATTGCAGAACATATATTGCTAATTTTGCAGGCAAGATAGATGGATCTGAGCATGAAGATCCAAGTCTTTAGCTTTTTCTTAATGGTCCCAATGCAATACTTACAGATCTCTCATTTCTATTTATTCTAAACTCTAAGAAGGGCTCAGAAAAGAATCACTATCCTAACACAAAAAGCAATAGCCTGGGTGGGGGCACAAAAAACTGAATAAATCAAGAAAATTATATAGTTTCTTTGCACATGACAGTAAGATACATACAATGCAACTATCACTAATATCATCAAACTTCTATTTTCAATTACTAACTCAAATGTATCTGTTCTTTTTTTTAAACTGAAGTATAGCAGACTTAACAATTTTATACTAGTTTAAGGTATACAACACAGTGGTAATTTCTCTGTTTTAACTTCTGAAAATTTAAGTCATTATACCAGAAGTTTTCATAACATGCTAACATAACACACAGACATTCTAATTATCTCACTGTTATTTCTAAATATTACTATTTTTACTTTCAGTTAAATGGAACTCTTCTAGAAGAGAATGTGTGGAAACAGATTCTATTTCTCATTATAAATTTATGCTCCCTGATAAAATGGCCTAATACAATACCTTATTCAAACAAAGGAAAGGACTTCAAAACCAATCCAAAAGAAAAGATTTGCAAACTGGTATAAGCCTGCTAAGAACTCGGTAACCAAGCCTCCTCTTGTTTATAAAATGAATTAACTCAAGCTACACAGAACTACAAGCAAGCCAGACAGGTGCACATCAGTATGCTCTCTGTTGCCCAGCATTTTTTACCATAACTGAACTACACATCTAATTTCTTAATAAAAAAAAAACTTCATCATATAAAGTTCCTCCAAACTCTAAACTTCCAGTGGTCCTGCAAGGATTTCTGGTTGAACTTTACATCATTTTTCTAAAATTTCACACTATGTAGTAGTATACTTCTAGTAAACAGGATTCTAGTTGTTTTAGAAGAAATTTAAATACTTCCATTAGAAATTCATTATTGGCAATTATGGTATTATGTGATCAAAAGTCTTATATTTTAATACAATGTTTATCATAGCAGATAGTGTTTAACATACTGACTTGCAAGCTAGATTCTGGGCACACATTCACTAAATGAATAAACAAAAAGGTGAAAGTGAAGGGGAAGGGAGGAAAATAGAAGCTCGTAGAGGGATAATTAAGAAGGACAGCATCAGTCAGTCATTAACACCCTGAAAGTCCTTCACAGACTAATAAATTACCCAAACAAGATTCTGAAAGAATGTGACAGAAATGGGAAAATAGAGGACTGTGATACAAAGCGCCACACCTGGTTTGGAAAGGATAGGGTAAGCCTTCAGTATCTGGGACAGATAAGAAGTCAGGTCCCTAAAACTCACCCCACAGTTTTACCTAGGCCATGTGTGCTGCCCGGAGTCATATGGATACTTGTATGCAGTTTATAAAATTCAGTATAGACAGTAAGATGGAAGAAGATTTTGAAAACACAAACTATGAACTGCCAAATCAATAAAACGTGAACAGCAACACACACTGCAGAAGACTGGATGGAATACTGTTCTCTCACAACAACTGTCATCAAGAGCCTCTTCCTTGCCAAGCACTAAATCGGGCGCTAATGTACGATAGCTGTGACATAAACACCCCTGGCAGGTAGAGTTTAAAGTAGACATACAGGAAGACATTTAAATAGCAATTTAAGAAGACACTTAAACGTTAACAACAGATACAGGGGGTTCGGCAAAGTACATAGAAGGGATTTCTAACATAGTTTAGGGAGTATGAGAAAGCGACATTTAAGCTAATAAATAGGAAAAGGGTTCAAATAACAGGCACCAAGGTCTGGAGCCCCTGACAGAGATGAACACTTGTCCCTGAAATAACCTTCTTCACTTGGCTTCCATAAAATACCAAGCTTTCCCGATTGCTCCACTTCCCTAGCCACTTGGGTAAATCTCCTCTGCTTGATCCTCCTCCTCTTCCTGACCTCTGATTGTTAACAGTGCCCCAGAGCTCAATTCTGACACTTCTTTCCTGTTTACATTCTCTCCATGATCTCATCTAGTTACACTGGTTTTAATACCATTCAAATGCTACTGATCCCAATTAAGTATCTTCAGCTTAGACCTCTCCCCTGCTCCAGATTCCTCTACCAACTACCCACTCTGCATCTCCATCTGGAAGCCTATTAGGCATTTCTGAGCAAAACAGATTTCTTGACTTCCCTGTACCAATGTTCAGTCTTAATAAATGATAACACCATGCACCTAGTTGCTCAAGCCAAAAAAACATGGAGTTATCTTTGAATCTTCTCTTTCTCTCATACCTTACATTCAATCTATCAGCAACAACTTGAAGGTTATATCTTCAAAAAGCACATACAGACTGTGACCACTTCTCACCACCTCTTCCATTACCACCACCCTGGTACAAGCCAACATTGTCTCTTGCCCCCCACCCCACTCTAACAGTCTCCAAACTGATCTGATTATGCCCCACCATGTTATTACCTTCATAACAGCCAGAATAATTTTCTTTTAAGATCCATCAAGTCATGTCATTTCTCTATTCAGTACTCCAATGGCTTCTCATCTCACAGAGACTAAAATCCAGAGTCCTTTCCATCCCAAGTCCTTCTGGTAGGTACCAAAGACCAGTCATGACTTAATAATATTTGCTGCTATTTCTTTCAAAGTCATCAAGTTCAAATATTTCTACCTCAGGAGGCTTGCACCTGCTTTTCTCTCTGTTTAGAGGAAATCTTCCTCCAAGTGGAGGGAAGCTTATCACTTAATTTTATGCTCCAATGTCACTCCCTCAGAGGGGTTTCCTAACCTCTTATTTAAATAACTCCATTGATTGTCCCCAAAAGCAGCTATCCCTTTACTTGTCCTCATAGCATTTATAATGACCTGACATTATTTTAAGAGCAGTAACCTTAACACCTAGAAGTGTGCCACAGTAAGTGCTCAGTAAACACTTATTAAATGAATGGAAAAGGTTTACTACAAACAGTACTCTGAATGAAGGTAGACTTAGGGATCACTAACATATGCATACTACTTAAAGCCACAGAAGTAGATGAGATTGTCCATAGTGAAATCAGATATGACCAAGTTAAATTATTTTAATTATACTAAAGGAAGCTTCTATTCAAAGAAATCTAATAATAAAACTTTAAACAATTATCCTCTGCTCTCATCATTTATCTTTTATATAAACTTAGGTTTTCATACAGCTTTAGATCTTAACTTATTTTACACGTAACTCTTAGAATGAGGCTCAATTCAAAATAAGACTACTCTGTCTGCCTGAGTAGACTAAATAATAAGTGACAACTCCAATGATTACGATTATCTAATGAAAATGCCAATACCTCTGCATCTTCATCAAGTTGTAATTGCTTGGCGATGGCTTCATCATTTAATCTGGAATCATCTGCATTTTGTGAAGGCTACATTTCAAAGAAAATCAAGCAAGAACAGCATAAACCTCAAGTTCAAAGTAAGGTGCTTTTTCTTAAACATAGATGAATAAATATTGGGTTGGCCAACAAGTTCATTTGGGTTTTCTGTAAAACCATATGGAAAAACCCAAACGAACTTTTTGGCTAACCCAATACATCAATGAGAGATAAATATAGTCTCAATGCAGCATCAGCAAAAAAAATTATGTTCACATCTACTCCATGATCACATTTAATTTCCTAATGAGCAAATATCCTACAGATAGATGATTCTCACATATTCTATTGAAATATTCAAAAGAAATATCCCCAAAATCTTATCTGTCTTGACTTCAGAAATAGCTCAGANAAAAAAAATTATGTTCACATCTACTCCATGATCACATTTAATTTCCTAATGAGCAAATATCCTACAGATAGATGATTCTCACATATTCTATTGAAATATTCAAAAGAAATATCCCCAAAATCTTATCTGTCTTGACTTCAGAAATAGCTCAGAACAATGGCAAACCAATAGTGAGAGAAATTATACTATCTTATGGAGGCAGTAACGAAATCAACACACACACACACACCATGTACCAGGTTTCCACTCAGGGAACTACTTTATTTACCTGTATTTCTGTTTCCAAAGTGTCCAAAAAAAATAAATCCAACCATCAGCCTGAATGGTCAAATGTACAGAATGGGTGGGCTCTATTCTAAGTTATGTATTCATGACCTCACTTGGGAACAATTATATTGTCCAGTTTTGTCTAGCTGAGGTTAACGGTACAATTAGTTTACATTCTGAGTATTTAAACACTAAGAATTACAATTTATTCTCATGATTTAAATGATCTTTTCCCACTTTCAAATATTAGAAGCTTCAATGTGTGATATGCCAATTTCTTCATGCTCCAAAACAGCATCCACACATTTTACCCATAGGAAAATTATTTTCATCAATAAAATGTCGATCTATTTATAAAATTCACATTTCACCTCTTATTAACAACCGTGAACAGGGACAACTCCTGAACATTCTTGCCTGCATGGAGAACACTCACCTCTTTTCTTCTGCTTGCCACCATCTTCTTATCTGATCTTTGGATGCTTCCAGTTCCAAAATAATCAAGCACTGATGTGGGGGTAAGTTTTATTGGTGACAAAGGCTTATTCTTGGTCTTAGTGTTTTCCTCATTCTTTTTCACGTTTGATGCTCCAAGATAACTATTTGTAGATCCATTTTCTTTTGATTTAGAGGCTGTCTTCTTACACACAAAGTCATCGTCTTCATCTTAAACGAAACATAACCAAATGTGGTTTGATAAAACATCAATTCTAACTACAAAAACAACCATTTCCACCAACTTTCTAAAAAATATATACATGCTATGGGATGTTCAAGCTGGTTTTAGAAAAGGCAGAGGAACCAGAGATCAAATTGCCAACATCTGCTGGATCATGGAAAAAGCAAGAGAGTTCCAGAAAAACATCTATTTCTGCTTTATTGACTATGCCAAAGCCTTTGACTGTGTGGATCATAATAAACTGTGGAAAATTCTGNCTTATCTTTCTCCTATTCACCTATCATTCGAAGGTATAAAAAAATATGAGAAGATAAAATAGGCAAAAAAAAAGTTAGCTTCTTTTCTATATCTCAATTCTAAGAAAAAGCAGAAAACTATATAATAGCATCGTATTAAATGGATACATTGTACCCCAAACCAGGAGACAACGTTCACTTTCACACACACATACCCTTGGCAGAATGACATAAATACTGTCGAATGGTCATAAAATTTTCAGATGTCAGTTATCTCCTTAGAAAATACATTCAAAAATACCTGGTCTGAAATAAACAGTCCCATGTTTAAAAAAATCTGTGACCAGAGCTTAAATTGTCTGACCTCTAAAAATCACAAGATAAGGATAGCCTTGATCCCCGGTTGAAGGCCATTGCTGTCTGCCAACTTTGACGTTTTCAGAGTGTCACTGGAAAGCCTGATCACACCACCTTCAGTTACATAATAAACCTATCACCTTACTAGTTTTAGTATCTCTCTCACATATTTAAAACTTGACAAAGGTGGCCAGATGTTAAGAGGGGGCCCTTTAATGGAAGACTGCAATTGCACAACATGCCTGAGCAGATATTTAGCAAGTAAACAGGTTCCAAAGTCAACCTGCCACAAGCCATAATGAAGAAACATCTCAGCTTACAAAAAATGTTATAGAAATATGCTCATCCCACTTAGATTGTCCCTTTGGTATTTGAACAACTTTATCAAATATGCAAATGTTCAGAGAGCCTGCAAAGCTCATCTGTGGACTTCTTTTGTTTTTAGTTTTCCCTTTTGACAGCGGGCTATTTATGTTTCAGGCACTGGGTCTGGCCTTCTCCAGTGCATCACCCTGTTAAGTTGTCCCAACTGTCCTATTCAATTAAGAGTTTCTGCTTTACAGAAAGGGAGGCAGAGTCACTGACCTTTAGCCCTTTAGAGTTAGATAGGAAGCAAGGATGTATCCCCCTAGGCAGGGCTTCTTTCAGCTTCTTTCTATAACACAAGGACTTCTTTCCTGTTTCATTCCCTACTTACTGACCAATTTATCTACCATGGGTACCTTCATGCTCTCAAGTACCAGCTCAAACATGTAATAAATAATAAAATTCCAGTAACAATAAAACATGAAAGGTGAATTGTAGGGTATGTGAATTATATCTCAATAAAGCTGATGCTAGAAAATATAAAAAACTAAACATAAGCAGGATAATAACATCAACTTTCCAATTATCCTAATAGTAAATCATAGACAACATGGCTGAACCACAGGTAATCCAAAAACCTAATCTATAACTCACATCTCAAATGTTTATAGATCAGTCCCTTACTATTGCTACCTTTTTAAAATACTTATTACTTCACTCATAGATTACTGTAAAGTCTCAGCCTCCTCAATTATTTTTCCATTTTCCCTGTACGTTAAACTAAATTCTTCATCTAGTTTTCAAGGTCTTCCCTAAATTGGCCTCATATACCACTCATTATTTCTCATCATGTGGGCAAGCAATCTCTTTGGGGTCCTACGAACATATCAAGCCTTGTGCTGGATGCTGTGTCTCAAATAATCCCATCCTATTAACCAGACGGGCTTCCCTGGTGGCTCAGTNCCTAAATTGGCCTCATATACCACTCATTATTTCTCATCATGTGGGCAAGCAATCTCTTTGGGGTCCTACGAACATATCAAGCCTTGTGCTGGATGCTGTGTCTCAAATAATCCCATCCTATTAACCAGACGGGCTTCCCTGGTGGCTCAGTGGTAAAGAATCTGCCTGCCAATGCAGGAGACGTGGGTTTGACCCCTGGGTCAGGAAGATTCCCCTGGAGAAGAGAATGGCAATCCACTCCAGTATTCTTATCCGGGAAATCTCTTGGGCAGAGGAGCATGACAGGCTACAGTCCCTTGGGTAGCAAAAGTCAGACACAACTGAGAGATTAAACAACAACCAGACATACTCTTTCTCTCCATCACCTGCTCATCTTTCAAGGATTAGACCAAATCCTACCCTCTCCATTAAGCTCTCTCCCTAACTAGTGCATACTGCAGCCTCAGGCAACTCCTACAGTACTCCTACAGTCTTTAGTCCTACCTTTATATCCCCAGCACCTAGTAACCAGGATGGAAAAGACAATCAATAAAAGCCTGTTGAATGTAAGTTGCAACATGCTATCCCCAAATAATTATGTGGTTTTAACCCTATCTCTTCAAACCAGGTGTATTCACTTCACTGGCAACACCAGCAGGTGAGTGCTAAAAATAATGCTGTCATAGGTTTTCTTCAAGACGAACAAATCAATGAGGTATATCAGATGCTCTCATGGCCCCCAAGCATTTTTTATTAGAAACTGATTCAACAGGCTCCGTGAATCTGAAGACAGTCTCCTCTAGGAGTTAACAATGCTCAGGTCAAAATGACTTTATAACAAATCCATCCTAAGTTTTTTCCCCCTAAGATGACAATGTAATTCAGGGCCTCTCACTATAAAAGAATACTGCAATTATTTATATACTATGACATTATTTATACTATGACATATTAAGATTAGTGTACGTTTATAAATGTCTTGTTTTTGGACCACTCAAAATAGATCAAATAAATATAAACACAAAAACAAGCATATTTTTAAAGCCACTATCAAATCTTTAGGGTCACCAGAGAATATAAGGAATTCAAGTCACAAGATTATAGATTAGAAGGTACAAATTTGCATAGTCATTATATACTTAAGATTGTTACGACTTAAAAAGGTAAAAAAAAACACCAAAGTTTTTAAACAATCCAATAATAGTTTAATATATGATTCAAGACATAGTATCAACATATATGGTTTGATATGTAGCACTTTAAAAAAAAATTCCAAGAAACAACTATCCTGTTATTGGCCCTCAACTCACAGGAAATGCCAAAGATAATTACAGCCTTCCCCTGGTAAGGACAATTCTACACAGAGAAAAAGGCAACTGAAGTTCAGTTCAAAGTGAAGGAGATACATTTAGCTACCAAGAGAAGCTCAAGAATAGAATACACAGTGCACTTCTCCCGAAAACAAACATATTTAGTGCCCTTACCTGTTTCTGAAATGTACGTAACAGGATCCTGCTGTTGGATTTTAGCAGGTTTAGAAGACAGTGGCAATTTTTCTGGTCGCTTTTTGGCATTTTTTACCTGTACTGTTTCCTCTGATTCTGAATCTGAATACAAGAGGAAAATAAAAACTTTGAAAAGAAATAGTACTAATAGTGTGCTTTTATTTTTTTATTGGAATATATAATTGCTTTATAACATTGTGTTAGTTTCTGCTGACACAAGTGAATCAGCCATATTCATACATCCTCTTGGACCTCCCTCCCACCCTACCCCCATATAGTTTGCTTTTATTTTTTTTGCCATGACACAGCCTGTGGGATCTTAGCTCAACCAAGGATCGAACCCGAGCCCACAGCAGTGAAAGCACCAAGTCCTAACCACTAGACTACGAGGGAATTAAAGTGATTACTATTGATCAATTCCTCGAGATTCTTTTCCAAACAAATCTCTTTTTTAAATTCTGATAAATTATCACTACCCAGTGGTTAAGCCTTTCTACTGCTGTGGTAATAAGTCAACACAAACTTACCTGCTTAAAACAACACAAACATTATTCCCAGTTCTGGATGTTAGAAATCCAATTTGGGTCTCTGGACTAAAATCAAGCATCAGGACTCCTGTGATCCTTTCTGGATACTATACAGAAGAATCCGTTTCCTTGCCTTTTCTAGTTTCTAGTGACTGCAAGCATTCCTTAGCTCAAGGCCCCCTCCCTTCCTCCATCTTCAAAGACTGCAGCATTAGGCCAAGTCTTTCTCACATTGCCATCTCTCCAGTTTTCTGACCACCTTCCACAGTCAATGTCTAAACCTCTTCTTCTGCCTGCCTCTCCTTTGTGACTACACTGGGCCCATCCAGATAATCTCCCTACATTAATGTCACCTATAATTTTAATGTCACCTCTTTTGCCATACCACCGAACATAGTCACAGGTTCTAGTAACTAGGGTGTGGGCATCTTTAGGGGACATTATTCTGTCTACCACAGTCTAATCACCCAGAGCACTTAAATACAAATCAAGACAAAGTATAAATATCTAGTATATGTCTGGTACAAAATAGGAGTTTCAGAAATTTCAGTGTCCTTCCTCTTCCTCTCACCATGCTTTTATAAATCCTGTCTCATACAGTTCTAAAAATGTATCAATTATATTTCCACTGTCCCAAAAGATGGAAGCTTCTGGGGAATAAGGATATGTACGTCTTTCAAATTCTTTATTATATATGGCAGTAAAAGACTCACAATAAACATTCAAGTACTTTTAGAACCTTTGCTATCACTGTCAAAATCCTGATAATCTATAAATGCTTCCTTAGGTTACATTCTTAATTTTAAGAATTCATATTGGATAGATCTTCTCCAAAAAAATCAAAATCTAAAACTTCTACCATTATTTTAGCATACCATAAAAGGCACACATAAAAATGTATGCTCCCTATCTTAAAAATACAACTGACCCTTGAACATGGGTTTGAATTGCACATGTCCACTTCTACACAGATTTTTTTTCAAATATGTTGAAAAAATTTTGGAGATTTGCAACAATTTGAAAAAAAAAAAAAGACAAACCACATGGCTTAGAAATACTAAAAAAAAATTAAGAAAAAGGTATGTCATGAAAGCATGAAATATATATAGACACTAGCCCATATCTACATAGGTATAAGGTGATCTTTAATATAAAATTAATCTGTATTAGTTTTCTGTTTTATAACATTGCTTTCAAAGAATTACACTACTATAAAGTATGCCTCTCTGTAACTGGGTAAACTGCGTAACAGCCATTATCAATGCATGAATTGTTATACCTGTAAATATGAATTTCCTTTTCACATTATCTTTTCATTTCTGATGTCAAGAGTTAGTAATATGTATAACATCTACATCTGTATTATAATAAGTGTAGTAATATGTATAACATCTGGAGTATTTTGTATTATATTAGACAATATTGATGTAGGTACTGAGATTCATCTTGTAAACAGATGACATAAACTTATAGTATCAATAAATACAGTACAGTACTGTAAATGTATTTTTCTTAAGATTCCCTTAATAACATTTTCTTTTCTCTAGCTTACTTTATTGTAAGACTACAGTATAAAATACATATAACATACAAAATACATGTTAACTGACAGTTTATGGTATTGGCAAGGTTTCTAATCAACAGTAGACTACTAGTACTTAAGTTTTGAGGGAATCAAAAGTTGTATGTAGATTTTCAATTGCAAGGGGTGTCAGAACCTCAACCCTCATAGTTTTCAAGTCAATCTTATAGTCAGTTTTTAAAGTGTGTTTGTTCCTTTTTAACTGCAATAAAAAAGGACCAAATCGAAAGGACAAAAATGAAGTTTTAGATCTTTGTAAAGCAACATTTTATGGCACTTTTTCAAATTCAGTTTCCAAGAACTCAGCTGAAAGAGAAGTTAATACAAATACTTTAGCATATTCAAAGTTTCAGACACACCATATATACCACATCTCCACAGAACAAAACTTTATTAACATATTTCAGCTCTGGTAAATCCTGTAGTATAATAAAAGTTGTTTTCAACTTTTCTTGAACACAGAGCCCTCCTCTCACAGCACCTATGAACATTATACAGAACATCAGCTCTAACAAATACAAAATGAAAATGTTTAAATTTGAAAACTCCTGAAAAGAAATATTACCCGAATCATAGATGATCCTCTTTTTCTTGTTTGACTGCTTCGGCTTGATTTCATCTTCTGTACAAGAACTATTTACCTATAAACATCATATATAGTTAGAATACAAGGAAGCCTATATAACTTACCTATTTTTTCCTCGTTAGACTTGAGCTCAATAGTTCACAACCAGAGAAATCCTGCCCCTACAGGAAACATTTTCACTTGTCATACTGGGGTGGGGGTGTTACAGGTATATAATGGGTAGATAAGGGATGCTATTAAACGTTCTACAATGCACAGGACAGTCCTCCACAACAATGAATTATCTCACCCCAAGTGTCAATAATGCCCTGATTAGGCTAAAGAATGGAGAAGGCAATGCACCGCACTCCAGTACTCTTGCCTGCAAAATCCCATGGACGGAGGAGCCTGGTAGGCTGCCATCTGCGGGGTCGTGCGGAGTCGGACACAACTGAGCAAATTCACTTTCACTTTTCACTTTCATGCAGTGGAGAAGGAAATGGCACCCACTCCAGTGTTCTTGCCTGGAGAATCCCAGGGACGGCGGAGCCTGGTGCGCTGCCATCTGTGGAGTCGCACAGAGTCAGACATGATTGAAGTGATGTAGCATGCACGCACACACTGGCCTATTCTTTAGCCTACTGCTACTGCTGCTGCCAAGTCGCTTCAGCCGTGTCCATGTGGATTTTCCAAGCAAGAATACTGGAGTGGGTTGCCATTTCATTCTCCGGGGATTTTTCCAACCCAAAGATCGAACTTGCATCTCTCAGGTCTCCTGCACTGGCACACAGGTTCTTTACCCTAGAGTACCACCTGAGAAACCCTAAAGACTAGGCCAGACTCATCATCAAAAAGATAAAGAGATCACAAATGCTGGTGTGGGTGTGGATAAAAGGGAACCCGTGTGCACTGCTGGTGGAACTGTAATTTGGAGCAACCACTATGAAAAACAGTATGGAGGTTTTTCAAAAAACTAAAAATAGAACTACCTACCACATGACTAGCAATTCCACTTCTGAGAATATATCCAAAGGAAGAAAAAACACTAACCTGAAAAGTTATCTGCACCCACATGTTCACAGCAGCATTACTTACAAAAGCCAAGACACAGAAACAACCCAAGCATCAGTCAATGGATGAATGAATAAAGAAGTTGCGAATATATGAATATTATTCAGCCATAAAAAATAAGGGTATCCTAC
Source organism: Neotragus pygmaeus (assembly GCA_006410875.1). Lineage (NCBI taxonomy): Eukaryota > Metazoa > Chordata > Mammalia > Artiodactyla > Bovidae > Neotragus > Neotragus pygmaeus. The sequence goes on from SJYV01022359.1 coordinate 115,702, forward strand.
CATTTCTAACAACGTGGAGGGATCTCAAAGGCATTTTACTATGTGAAATAAATCAAAGGAAGACACATACTATATATCTCACTGTACATAGAATCAAAAGCAAAAAATAAAAAAGCACGAACTCATAAAAAAAGAGATCAGATCTATGGCTACCAGAGGGAGACGGTGGGGGTCAGGGGACCTGGAGGAACGTGGTCAAAAGGTAAAAACTTCCAGTTATAAGATAAAGAAGTGCTAGGAATGTGATATACACATGACGACTGTAGTTAACATTGCTGTATGGTACACAGGAAAATTTAGGAGAGCAGATCCCAAGAGTTCTTAACACAAAGAAAAAAAATTTTCTTCTTTTCATTGTACGTATATGAGATGATGGATGCTAACTGAACCCAGAGTGATAATCATTTCATAATATGTGTATATTAAACTATCATGCTGTACACCTCAAAATAATCATTTCATAATATGTGTAAATCAAACTATCATGCTGTACACCTCAAATGAATAGGTGATGTATGTCAATTAAAAGATGTCCTTTACATTATAGGGGACTAGAATGCAAAAGTAGAAAGTCAAGAAACACCTGCAGTAACAGGCAAATTTGGCCTTGGAGTACAGAATTAAGCAGGGCAAAGGCTAATAGGGTTCTGCCAAGAGAATGCACTGGTCATAGCAAACACACCCTCTTCCAACAACACAAGAGAAGACTCTACACATGGACATCACCAGATGGTCAACACCGAAATCAGATTGATTATATTCTTTGCAGCCAAAGANCAGCCCACAAGTGTTCACAATGGCTCACAATACTTTAGTGTAATGAATTAGCACCTTATTTTTTCGCCCCACTATATATCCAAACGTCTTCCCTGGTGGCTCAGTAGTAAAGAATTCAGCTGCCAATGCAGGAGGCATGGGTTCAATCAGGAAGATCCCCTGGAGAAGGGGATGGGCACCCACTCTGGTACTCTTGCCTGGGAAATCACTGGGACAGAGGAGCCTGGAGGGCTACAGTCCTGAGGGTCCCAAAAAAGTCAGGCACAAGTTAGTGACTAAACTATGACAAAAATATCCAAAACTGTAAGCCAGATGCCGCTCTGTTGTGTATGTGTTGCTAGGACCCAGACTAAAGGATTGCGGTTTTCATTCTGGAGACCACGGGATTTCAGCTCTTGTTTCTTCTGTCTGCCTTCTGATGAATGAGGATAAGAGACTTATCCAAGCTTTCTGAAAGGAGGGACTAGGTGTGAGGAAAACTGGCCCTAGTTCTTGTGGGCAGAGCTCAACAAATCCTTAATCCAGTTTTTTGCTGGTGGGTGGAACTGTGTGCTCTCCCAGGAGTTTGGCCGGAGGCAGCCCTGTCCTGGAGTTGTAGGTCTCTATGCTGGGGCTAACGGCGACCTCCTCCAGGAGGACTTTTGCCAACACGCCGCACCCCCCATGCCTGCTGCTGCCAGTGCTCCTGCCCCCACAGCAGGCCACAGCTGACCCTCTTCAGGAGAGTCCCAAACACAGGCAAGTCCTGCTCCGCCTCATGCGGGGTGCCCGCTCCTTTCCCCTGGGTCCTGGTGGGCACAGGTTTTGTCTGTGCCCTCCAAGAGTCTCTGCTTCCCCCAGTCTTGTGGAAGTTTTGTAATCAAATCACGCAAGCCTTCAAACCTGGGGATTCCCAGTCCCTTTGCCCGATCCCCAGGTTGGGGAGTCTGCTGTGGGACTGAGNGTTTTGTCTGTGCCCTCCAAGAGTCTCTGCTTCCCCCAGTCTTGTGGAAGTTTTGTAATCAGATCACGCAAGCCTTCAAACCTGGGGATTCCCAGTCCCTTTGCCTGATCCCCAGGTTGGGGAGTCTGCTGTGGGACTGAGAACTTTCACATCAGAGCGAGAACTTCTTTGGTGTAATTGATCTCAAGCTTGGGGTCACCACCTGCCACTATGGTCATGATAGACAGTTCTGACCAAACATGGTCCGCTGGAGAAGGAATGGCGAGCCCCTTCAGTATTCTTGCTTTGAGAACCCCAAGAACAGTATGAAAAGGCACGACACCAGAAGATGGGCCTCCCAGGTCAGTAGGTGTCCAATATCTACTGGGGAAGGGTGGAAAAATAACTCTAGAAGAATAAAGTGGCAGAGTCAAAGCAGAAACAGCACCCAGTTTGTGGATGTGTCTGGTGGTAAAAGTGAAGTCCGATGCTGTAAAGAACTATATTACATGAGAACCCGGAATGTTAGGTCCACAAATCAAGGTAAATTCAATGCAGCCAAACAGGAGATGGAAAAAGTGAACACTGACATTTTAGGAGTCAGTGAATGAAAATGGGAATGAAAGTGCAAGTGAAGTCACTCAGTCGTGTCCAACTCTTTGCGATCCTATGGACAGTAGCCTGCACCAGGCTCCTCCTGCACCAGGCTCCTCCGTCCATGGGATTTTCTAGGCAAGAGTACTGGAGTGGGTTGCCATTGCTTTCTCCAGGGAATCTTCCTGACCCAGGGATCAAACCCAGGTCTCCCACATCGTAGACAGACGCTTTACCATGACATTATATCTACTACTATGGGAGAGAATCCCTTAGAAGAAACAGAATAGCCCTCATAGTCAACGAGAGTCTGAAATGCAGTACTTGGGTGAAATTTTAAAACAGAAAGACAGAATGACCCTCATTCATTTCCAAGGCAAATCATCCAATATCACAGTAATCTCAGTCTATGTCTTGAGCGCTAATGCTAAATAAGGTGAAGTTGAACCGTTCTATGAAAACCTACAAGATCTTCTAGAACTAACACCAAAACAAAACGTCCTTTTCATCATAGGGGATTGGAATGCAAAATTAGGAAGTCAAGAGATACCAGGAGTAACAGGCAAGTTTGACCTTGGAGTACAAAATAAAGCAGGGCAAAGGCTAACAGAGTTTGGCCAAGAAAACATACTGGTCATAGCAGACAACTTCTTCCAATGACACAAGAGATGACTCTACACATGGACATCACCAGATGGTCAATACCAATCAGATTGATTCTATTCTTTGCAGCGGAAGAAAGAGAAGCTCTATATAGTCAGCAAAAAACAAGACTGGGAACTGACTGTGGCTCAGATCATGAACTCCTTCTTGCCAAATTCAGAGTTAAATTGAAGAAAGTGGGGAAAACCACTAGGCCACTCAGGACTGACCTAAATCAAATCCCTTATGATTATACAGTGGAGGAGACAAATACATCCAAGGGATTAGATCTGTTAGACAAAATGCCTAAAACTCTATGGGCAGAGGTTCATAACACTGTACAGGAGGTGGTGGCCAAAACCAGGGCAAAAACAAAAACAAAAACAAAAACCCACACACACACAGGAAGGCAGTATGGTTGTCTGGGGAGGCCTTACAAAAAAACAGCTGAGAAAAGGAAAGAAGCAAAAGGCAAAGGAGAAACTGAAAGATACCCAACTGAATGCAGAATTCCAAAGAATAGCGAGGAGAGATAAGAAAGCCTTCTTAAGGAAACAGTGCAAAGAAATAGAGGAAAACAATAGAACGGGAAAGTCTAGAGATCTACTTGAGAAAACTGGAGATACCAAGGGAATATGTCATGCAAAGACGGGCACAATAAAGGACAAAACCAGCAAAGGACCTAACAGAAGCATCAGAGATCAAGAGGAGGTGGCAAGAAGACACACGATTTTACAAAAAAGTCCTTAATAACCCATATAACCACGATGGTGTGGTCATTAACCGAGGGCCAGACATCCTGGAGTGTAAAGTCAAGGGGGCCTTAGGAAGCATTAATACAAACAAAACGGTGGAGGGGGTGGAATTCCAGCTGAACTTATTCGATTCCTAAAAGATGATGATGCACTCAGTACATCAGCAAATTTGGAAAACGCAGCACTGGACATGGGACTGGAAAAGGTCAGTTTTCATTCCAATCCAAAGAAGGACAATGCCAAATAATGTTCAAACCACCATAAAATTGTGTTTATTTCACATGCTAGCAAGGTCATGCTCAAAATCCTTCAAGCTAGGCTTCAACAGTGCATGAACTGAGAACTTACAGATGTAAAGTTGGATTTAGAAAAAGCAGAAGAACCAGAGATCAAATTGCAAACATCTGTTGGATCATAGAAAAAGCAAGGGGATTACAGAAAAAACATCTGCTTCATTCTCTACACTAAAGTGTTTGTGTGGATCAATAGAAACTGTGGGAAATAAAGAGATGGGAATACCAGACCACCTGACCTGCCTCTTGAGAAATCTGTATGCAGGTCAGGAAGCAAGTTATAACTGGACATGGAACAACAGACTGGTTCCAAATAGGAAAAGGAGTATGTCAGGCTGTATATTGTCACCCTGCTTATTTAACTTATATGCAGAGTACATCATGAGAAAAGTTTGGCTGGATGAAGCACAAGCTGGAATCAAGATTGCTGGGAGAAACAGCAATAACCTCAGATATGCAGATGACACCACCCTAATGGCAGAAAGTGAAGAAGANTAACTTCTATGCAGAGTACATCATGAGAAACGCTGGGCTGGATGAAGCACAAGCTGGAATCAAGATTGCTGGGAGAAACAGCAATAACCTCAGATATGCAGATGACACCACCCTTATGGCAGAAAGTGAAGAAGAACTAAAGAGCCTCTTGATGAAAGTGAAAGAGGAGAGTGAAAAAGTTGGCTTAAAGCTCAACATTCAGAAAACGAAGATCATGGCATCTGGTCCCATCACTTCATGGCAAATAGATGGGGAAACAGTGGAAACAGAGGCAGACTTTATTTTTCTGGGCTCCCAAATCACTGCAGATGGTGACTGCAGCCATGAAATTAAAAGATGGTTACTCCTTGGAAAGAAAGTTACGACCAATGTAGACAGCATATTAAAAAGCAGAGACATTACTTTGCCAGCAGAGGTCCGTCTAGACAAGGCTATGGTTTTTCCAGTGGTCATGTATGGATGTGAGAGTTGAACTATAAAGAAAGCTGATCACTGAAGAATAGATGCTTTTGAACTGTGATGTTGGAAAGGCTCTTGAGAGTCCCTTGCACTGAGATCCAACCAGTCCAACCTAAAGGAGATCAATCCTGGGTATTCATTGGAAGGATTGATGTTGAAGCTGAAACTCCAAAACTCTGGCCACCTAATGTGAAGAACTAACTCATCTGAAAAGACCCTGATGCTGGGAAAGACTGAAGGTGGGAGGAGAATGGGATGACAGAGGATGAGATAGTTAGATGGTATCACTGACTCAATGGACATGAGTTTATGCAAACTCTGGGAGTGAAGGACGGGGAAGCCTGGTGTGCTACAGTCCATGGGATCACAGAGTCAGACACGACTGAGGGACTAAACAACAAGCCTCAATTATCTGTAGTGCAATTCCAAAATTCGAATATATATACATATATGTGTGTGTGGGCATATGCATGTATGTGTGTGTGTGTGTGTGTGTGTGTGTGTATATATAAGGACTCTTCTCCTATAAGAAGAGGAGAGAGTAAAGCAGAAATATATTTGAAGAAATAATGGTAAAAAATTACCAAATTCGAAAAAATATATAAATTTACAGACTCAGAAGCTCAGAAACCCTAAACAGTATTTAAAAAAAGAAAACTACACCCAAGTACACCATGGGCAAGGCTGAAACTCAGAGATAAAGTCTTTTAAAGCAGCATGAGAAAATAATACAATACATACTAGAGAAAACAATATAAATGACTGCTAACATCTCACCAGCAAACAATGGAGACCAAAAAAAAGGAATGGAACACCTTTACAGTGCTGAAACAAAAACTATCAATCTAAAACTCTATATCCAGCAAAAACATCAAGAATGGAGACAAAATAAAGACATTTTTAGATAAACAAAAACTTATAGAATTCACTGCCAACAGGCCTATTCTACAAGGAATGCTTAAGAAAATTCTTCAAATTTACAGAAAATGGTATAAGGGACTTCCTTGGTGGTCCATTGGCTAAGACTCCATGCTCACAATGCAGGGGGTTGGGGTTCAATCCTTGCTCAGAGAACTAGATTTTACATGCAGTAACTAAGAATTTGCATGCCGCAACTAAAGATTTTGCATGCTGCCGACAAAGATCGAAAGGATCCTGTGTGCTGCAACTAAAACTGGGTGCATTTATATAATTAAATAAATAAATATATTAATTAAAGAAAATTATAGTAGATGGAAATTCAGATCTTTGGTAAGAAATGAAAACACCAGAAGTGGCCAATATATGGTTAAGTATAAAAGATCAATCTTCCTGTTTTTTGGGGGGGTTTTTTGACAACAGAAGACTGAGATTTTTATTTTAGTCTCACCTAGGAAATAAAAAAAGTTAATTTATGTGTTTAAATGATAATTTACTGGTATTTTAGTGACAGTTTAATTACATGCATTTGTAACTTTACTCTTACATGTTTTCAAAATATTGTTTAATTATTTTTATCTTATTTACTAAGTAAGTTTTTACTGAGATATAATTGACATGTAACATTATATTAGTTTCAGGTGTACAACATGATGATTCAATATTTACATATATTGTGAAGTGACCGTAAAATCTAGTTAACATCCATCACCAAATGTAGTCACAAAGCAATTTTCCTGTTAATTCCTTTAAAATAACTTGGTTTAGAGCAATAATTATTATATTGAGTGTGGAGTATTAATACATATAGATATAATTCATATGCCAATTATGGCATAAAGGATGGGGTAGTAGTAAACCAACCTATAGAGTTGCAAAATTCTCACATTTTACACAAAGAGGAACAATATTAACTCAAATACACTATTGGTGCAACTGCCTGCTTATCATAGTGATATTATATCTTAAATTCTCTGAAGCCCAAGGAGGATAGGAAAAAGAATAAAGCTTTCCTCCAAAGCCTTCTTCACGAGAAGCCCAATACTGGAGCTTATGTCTTTATGAGCAAACTTCGGTTAAGTTTTTGTTAAAACAGTTAACAAAAATACCAAACTATAGATGTAGTAAGATATATTAACTAGAAGTAAGTTAAGACCTTATCATCTGCTAAATGAGTCAAAATTTATATTTACATAAGGCTCTCAATATATCAAATCTCAGAACTGAGTTTATTTTATACAATTCAACATTGCATCTGGAAAACTGACCTTGATTTCCTTTATTCCTTTCTTTGTTTTTAAACTTTCTTCAGCAGACTTTGTTTTCTCATTCTTCTTTACTGTTTCACTTACAAGTTTCTTTCCACTTGGTATAACCCCAAAGAATTTTCGAATATCCTAGAAGCAAAAAAGGAGATTCATAAACAAACATTAACTGCACAAAATTCTTAATTTCAGTTGTAAAAAGGAACAACTCTACATACACACTGGTGTACTCTCAATATCTTCATAATGATATAGTTCCAAGTGTGCAGCAGCATCCTTTTTCTATGCAAAAATTAACTGATAAAATTACCTGAGTTAAAAGTGAGTCTAGGGAATTCCCTGGTGGCCCAGTGGTAAGGACTCCAAGCTTTTACTGCTAAGGCCCCGTTCAACCAGGTTCAATCCCTGGTTGGAGAACTAAGATCCTACAAGCTGAGCAGCACAGCCAAAAAGATTCAAAAATAATAATAATAATAATGTGCCTAATGAAAAGTAATTTTAATTCTCAGAATGTGGCCAAAAACAGGGCAAAAATAAAGGAAATTTTTGCTAAAAACAGCACAGTTAAAAGAGGCAAGTAACAAGCATTTATTGATTATGCCTGCACATACCCCATCATCGTAGACACACTAGGGGAAAAGACAAAGAGTTGAAGAACATAATCCTTGCTTATGGAATTTATACTCCAGTTTGAGAGAAGAATAACTCTTACAACCCTGATCATTTAAGACCTTAATAACTAAGAACTTTGAAATTATTTCTCTTTACATGATTTTTCCAAATTCCAAAGGAAAATTTTTGATTATACTTGCTTCAATTACTCTATCAAATTAATCATACTAAAACATTTACAATGTAACATAATTAATATCACTCATCTTTCTTATGATACATATTCTTCCTATGCTTTTAGATTTTCAGTTCAATTCAGCCTCTCAGTCGTGTCCGACTCTTTGACTCTTTGCAACCCCATGGACTACAGCACACCAGGCCTCCCTGCCCATCACCAACTCCCGGAGTTTACTTAAACTCATGTCCATTGAGTCGGTGATGCCATCCAACCATCTCATCCTCTGTCGTCCCCTTCTCCTGCCTTCAGTCTTTCCCAGAATCAGGGTATTTTCTAATGAGTCAGTTCTTCACATCAGGTGGCCAAAGTACTGGAGTTTCAGCTTCAACATAGTCCTTTCAATGAATATTCAGGATTGATGTTCTTTAGGATGGACCTTTAGATTTAAGCTTTGAATAAAGTGTGGTGTAGAGAAAAGGTAATAGATCTTAGAGTAAGAAATCCCTGGTATGAATCTCTGCTGTAGCACTTTCCAGTGGACCAAGGTATGACCTTGACTTTTAACCTGTTTTCTCATCAGTAAAGTGAGATGAATACTCCCTACACTTTATGAGGATTAATTATGCATCTATCACAATTCTGACTCAGTAAAAAGGTTCCCTTCTCCCTCATTTATGCACTAGTAACCTTCCATATCACTGAAACTTCTCCACCTACAGTTTACTCACAGGAAAGAGGGTATAAGGAACACAGAATATGAGAATTTAGGATCTGAATTTCAAAGAACTGGATTCAAAGAGGCAGTTGAACTATTTTTCCTATTCCTATCCTCAATGCTTATAATCCTGAGTCTTCAATTTTTTTTTTTTGCCTGTTCCAAGCTCTCTCTCTTTACTGTAACGAGGAAAATACCTGTTAAAAGTACTTTGTCAAGTGTAAGAAAGGTTAACAATGTTTTTCCTCAATCCTGGCAGTAATTGTCACACTCTTAAAATGTCAAAATACCCAAATAAGTGTGTTCTGCAAACACAGAAACACATAGCTCTGTGGTTAAGCCAATAAAGAAAACAGATAAACGAGGTACACAGACATGTTATATTTTTTTGAAAGGTTACAGACTTCCCTGGTTTTATACCCTCTTCTGTAAATTTCCTAATATAAAAAAGTCACAAATCCATCCTAATAAAATCTAAGATATATTGTTTGCAAAATGGTACCTTAGCTATGAAACTGAGACGTTTGTGTCAGTTGCTAAAGAAAAACTAGATAATAAAGAAAGCCAGAAAGCCACAGTCTTCCGTATAATTTGCAAAGAATTGAATTTGAGGCTGACAACTACTTACTTTATTGCCTCTGGAGGAAATGAGAGTTTCACATTGGAGTTTCACTTTTGAAATTACCAAGCGAATCTTCAAATAGTGTGATTTTTCAAATATACACACACAGCACACATGCATCACGGTTCAATACTGAACATTAATAATCAGCTTAAAGTCAGTGGAGGTTTTCCATCTATGATGGAACCACAAATACTTAAAACCACAAAGGGAAAGAAAACAAAACATAATTCAGGAAATGGAACTATTGGTAACGTTGAGCTCTCTGACTTTTGTCTGTACCACCCTGCCAATCCTAAGCATTTTTGCAACCTTTTCTTCCTAAGTAATTCTTCCTATTCACAACCCCTTTCCTTTCCTTGTATTCTCCCCTACTTTCCCACTCCCCATGCCCTTACACTCTGACGGCAGCATTAAATTACAGCATCCTGATTCTAACTCAATATCTACTAAAAATCTAAAGTTTTGAAAAAGAATTTTCATTGGAATGAAAGTCATTCTACTCACACTTTTTTAGGAGTTAACCTCCAAAGTGAGCAGCCATCTGGTGTATAAACATCTGAGAGAAAAAGGTCACCAATTTGACTGTACTTTATACCATGACTTTACCTTACTCTTTATTAACAGTCCCTACCTGGTATTCCAGGTCTTCAAAGATTTCATGAAATAAAGAATAACACTAGTGACTAATCAAATTCCCAAAAAATGGATCTAAACATCACTCTTACCTGCACAGAACAATTCTTGCTCAGCATATGAGTACAAAAAGGAACACGTTTTAAAATTTATTTTTATAATCTTAGCAAAGGGAAGTACTTCCAAGCAGAACATCAAGAGTAGAAACTACCCATTAAGAAAGAAAAATTTGACTACATAAAAATAAAAGATATCATAAACAAAGTTAAAAAATAACTAACATGAAAATATCTACCACACATTATTTATAAGAGGGCTCCTACAAATCAATAAAAGATAATCCAGTAGAAAAATCCAGTAGAAAAAAATGGATAAAAGTTACCAGTAGATAAATTATAAAAGAAATGCAAATAACCAAATAATAAAAGATGCTCAACCTGACAAATAATAGATAAATTAGAACTTGATTATTTTTCTAAGTGTTAAAAGATTCATAATGCCCAGGTATGTCAAAGGCGTGGGGAAACAGATTCTCACACACTATCCTGCTAATAAAAGTAAAAATTGGTATAACCTTTCTGAGACAATCCAACAACACTTATCAAAATTTTAAATGTGCATACCCTTTGTCCCAGGATTTCACTTCTAAAACAAATGGTAAAAGAAATGGTTTTATTTGGGGAAATCAAAAGAGTAGTAATTAACTCTTACTTTCTTTTTAAATAGTTATTAATTGAACATGACAGCTCAAATAAAGCAAAAGATTTAGGCAAAAATCACATAAACATTAAAACGGATTTTAGCACAGACAGCTGATAGCAACAAGTTTTCACAGCTCTACTTACAGCTACTGCACACAGATTTATCTCTTTCGACGATTCTATGAGGTATAAAGGCAAATAGAATGATTTATCTTCATTTTACAGATAAGTAACTAGAATTAAGTCTGACAAACATAAGCTTTTAGTCAGTTTCGCCACTTACTATTAGACACGGGCTTCCCTGATAGCTCAGTTGGTAAAGAATTCGCCTGTAATGGAGGAGACCCCAGTTCAATTCCTGGGTGGGGAAGATCCACTGGAGAAGGGATAGGCTACCCACTCCAGTATTCTTGGGTGTCCCTTGTGGCTCAGCTGGTAAAAGAATCTGGCCACAATGCAGGAGACCTGGGTTCGATTCCTGGGTTGGGAAGATCCCCTGGAGAAGGGAAAGGCTACCCACTCCAGTATTCTGGCCTGGAGAATTCCATGGACTGTATAGTCCATGGGGTCTCATGACTGAGCAACTTTCACTTTCACTAGACACTTGGGGGCTTCCCGGGTGGCATCAGTGGTAAAGAACCTGCCTGCCAATGCAGGAGATGTAAGAGACATGGTTTCGATCCTGGGTCAGGAAGATCCCGTGGAGGAAGGCATGGCAACCCACTCCAGTGTTCTTGCCGGGAGAGTCCCAAAGACAGGAGTCTGGTGGGCTACCATCCATGGAGTCACAAAGAGTCAGACACAACTGAAGCAACTTAGCACACAAGCACCAGGCACTTGGGATGAATTACTTAACTTCTCTGGCCCTCTGTTTCCTCATAATGCCACTTGCCTCACAAGATTCTTGTAGGGATTAGAGATGGCACACCAGATTGCAATCTGGTCCTCTGACTCCAAATTCCTTTCATAGTTCTCTACTTGACCACGACTGCCTCCTTGTAGTTTTACCATAATTCTAAGTGAAAGTCACTCAGTCACGTCCAACTCTTTGTGACCCCATGGACTATACAGTCCATGGAATTCTCCAGGCTAGAATACTGGAGTGGGTAGCCTTGGATCACACCCAGATCTCCCATATTGCAGGCAATTCTTTACCAGCTGAGCCACAAGGGAAGCCCAAGAATACTGGAATGGGTAGCCCATCCCTTCTCCAGCGGATCTTCCCAACACAGGAATCGAACTGGAGTCTCCTGCATTGCAGGCGGATTCTTTACCAACTGAGCTATCAGGGAAGCCCTGATAGATCCTGGTAACTCTCAGGATCTAAGCAAAAGTAGCCACACTCCATCACTAGCAATATGGCCTTTCCCTTATTATTCCTGATACATTTGATCCTTATGTGATTATAGATAGGTACCATGCCAGGGACTTAGGACACAAACAGGAAAAAGACCTCATAAAGTTACCTGGGAGACAAATTAGTATATGAAGAATTAAATACAAAACAGTGCTAAGACAGAGCTAATCACAAAACTGCAAAAGCACCAGGAGCACCTAATACAGACAGCCTCAAGGACAGGAGTAAGACCTGAAATGGGTCCCAAAATGATTAGTAGGAAATACTTTTGACAGTCATAGAAATCTGAGTTCGAACACATTGCTATAAATTCCATACAGGAGGCTCGCCTATCCTACTCACCTCTGAATCTCAAGTACAGGGCCAGCACCTCAGATAAGCAGATGCTTAATTAATAATGGTTAAACACATGGTGGTTATTTCTAAAGTCACTGACCTTCACACCTGGGCTCAGAAGGAGAGGTTCTTAACTGTGTAAAATGAAACTGATGGTAGATTTTTTTTTTTA
>SJYV01022359.1:131874-197727 GCA_006410875.1 Neotragus pygmaeus
GAATCGCAGCACGCCAGGCCTCCCTGTCCATCAACAACTCCCGGAGCTCACTCAGACTCACGTTCATCAAGTCAGTGATGCCATCCAGCCATCTCATCCTCTGTCGTCCCCTTCTCCTCCTACCCCCAATCCCTCCCAGCATCAGAGTCTTTTCCAATGAGTCAACTCTTCGCATGAGGTGGCCAAAGTACTGGAGTTTCAGCTTTAGCATCATTCCTTCCAAAGAAATCCCAGGGCTGATCTCCTTCAGAATGGACTGGTTGGATCTCACCTCTATCCAAATGTCCCAAAGATGCCTCCAACTCATAACATCCAATCCAAGTTCATATTTTGGGGGTACTTGTTTCTCTTTCCCACCTCAATGCACAGCACAAGCATTCACTCAAAACAGAAAAATGGGCACTGTTTTTCCTCCTCATTCTGACCCTCCACCTTACCAACCTATCTAAGAATCTCCTGACTACTGCTGTCTTCCTTCTTCTGTTTCTATTGCCAATACCCTGATTTAGGGCTTCATTTACTTTATAAAAAAAATATTTATTTATCTACTTGGCTGTGTTAGGCCTTAATTGGGGCACACAGGATCTCTGTTGCTGCATGGGGGATCTTCCATCATGGGCTCTTCTTCAAGTTGTGGCTTGTGGGCTCCAGAACACATGGGCTCAGCAGCTGCAGCACCAGGGCTTGGTTGCAACATGTGGGATCCTAGTTCGAGGACCAGCAGTCGAACCTGCGTCCCCTGCATTGGAAGGCAGGTTCTAAACCATTGGACCGCCAAGGAAGTCCCTATTTACTTTTTTAACAAACCCTTAAATAGGACTTACTCTGTGCCAGACAATGATTTAAACACTTTAAAAAACTAATTTAATCAACATAACAAAGTCTATGACATTCTTTAACTTTAATTCATAGATGAAACAACTGAAAATGTCAACAAGACATTTTCTAGTAAAAGTTTTGAAATATAAGACGTTCTTGAAATGAAGTGAAAGTCATTCAGTCGTGTCTGACTCTGTAACCCCTTGGAATTCTCCAGGCCAGAATACTGGAGTGGGTAGCCTTTCCCTTCTCCAGGGGATCCTCCCAATTCAGGGATAGAACCCAGGTCGCCCACATTGCAGGCAGATTTTTTACAAGCTGAGTCACATAAATGTAAGCAAAAGGGAAAGATCTGTTGCACTCTCCTACCCTCAGGTGTAGCTAACAATTCTACAACACTATTAAAGAAAAGCATCGCCTATCAGGAAGCCCAAATGCAATTTTAATATACATATACACTGGAAGGAAAGTTATGACCAACCTGGATAGCATATTAAAAACAAAGACATTACTTTGTCAACAAAGGTCCGTCTAGTCAAGGCTATGGTTTTTCTAGTGGTCATGTATGGATTTGAGAGTTGGACTATAAAGCAAGCTGAGCACCCAAGAATTGATGCTTCTGAACTGTGGTGTTGGAGAAGACTCTTGAGAGTCCCTTGGACTGCAAGGAGATACAACCAATCCATTCTGAAGGAGATCAGCCCTGGGTGTTCATTGGAAGGACTGATGTTGAAGCTGAAACTCCAATACTTTGGCCACCTGATGCAGAGAGCTGACTCATTGGAAAAGACCCTGATGCTGGGAAAGATTGAGGGCAGGAGGAGAAGGGGATGACAGAGGATGAGATGGTTGGATGGCATCACCGACTCAATGGACGTGGGTATGGGTAGACTCCAGGAGTTGGTGATGGACAGGGAGGCCTGGTGTGCTGCGGTTCATGGGGTCGCAAAGAATCGGACACGAGTGAGCAACTGAACTCAACTGACGTAAGTCAAGACAAAGTACCAGACCTCACCAGTACTCAAAAAAAAGTTATTAATTTTTTAGAAGTTTCCAAATCTGCTAATTACAAATCTATTAGTAGAGTTAGAGGTGGAAAAAAAAAAATCTTTGCAATAAATACTCCTAAACCTGCACAAAGGAAGCTATCACAATGACCTTTTAACTTTAAAACATCAAAGTACAAAAGCTGATACATATTTACTTTGAAGTATAACCAAACAGCTAGTAATTTTTCCACTGCACATGGGCTCAACAAGCAAACAAGCTATATCTGCCTACCAAAAATGCAAAGAGAAACCATATCATGCCACTGTGTTCACTCACTTTGAAGAGTACAGGATTTTATGCAAAATAAGCACTGCAGTGCTCTGTGGGGTTGGCTTTACTTCTCTAATTTGAAAGTCAGTTCAGTCGCTCAGTCGTGTCCGACTCTTTGTGACCCCATGAATCACAGCATGCCGGGCCTCCCTGTCCATCATCAACTCCCGGAGCTCACTCAGACTCACGTCCATCGAGTCAGTGATGCCATCCAGCCATCTCATCCTCTGTCATCCCCTTCTCCTCCTGCCCCCAATCCCTCCCAGCATCAGAGTCTTTTCCAATGAGTCAACTCTTCGCATGAGGTGGCCAAAGTACTGGAGTTTCAGCTTCAGCATCATTCCCTCCAAGGAAATCCCAGCGCTGATCTCCTTCAGAATGGACTGGTTAGATCTTGCAGTCCAAGGGACTCTCAAGAGTCTTCTCCAACACCACAGTTCAAAAGCATCAATTCTTCAGTGCTCAGCTTTCTTCACACTCCAACTCTCACATCCATACAAGACCACTGGAAAAACCATAGCTTTGACTAGACGGACCTTTGTTGGAAAAGTAATGACTCTGCTTTTGAATATGCTATCTAGGTTGGTCATAAGTTTTCTTCCNTCCGGGAGCTGGTGATGGACAGGGAGGCCTGGCGTGCTGCGATTCATGGGGTCGCAAAAAGTCAGACACGACTAAGTGACTGAACTGAACTGGACTGAACATTACCATATGTTGAAACCCATTACTAAAGTTGAATTTCACCTCTTTAACCTTCTTCTACTTGTGTGCATAATCTAAATCTGATCATGAGAAAATATCAAACAGACCAAAACTGAAAGATCTTCTAACCAGGATTCAGCAACAGTCTTTCAAAGTCATGAAAGACAAGGAAAGATGGAGAAACTGTCACAGATTGGAGAGGACTAAAATTACACAGTAAATAAATGCAATGTGGAATAATGGACAAAAAGGAGATTAGAAGGAAATAGGCTAAATTTTAATAAGATATGTACTTTAGTAAATTGTAGCATAGCATAGTACCCCTGTTTTGATCATTGCAGGTGATTATGTAAGTTAACACGAAGCAGAACTGAATGAAACATGTGTGTGAACTCTCTGTACTCTTTTAGCCACTTTCCTGTAACTTTTTTATATTAAAAAAAGAAGACTCTAAAGTGGATAGTTGTACCATTAAACACACAGGACTGTTGAAGATAGGAAGCAAGAATTTGTTTTTTGAACATGTTAAGTCTGAGATGTCTTTAGACTTGGGATGAAAGAAATGGTCACAGCAAAGAAATCAGAAAATTTGTATTTATGTCCAAGTATTTGTATACATGTCCAGGTAACATGGCTATGAAGCTTAATAAAATTTTTTAAGAGGCATCCTCTGTTTAAAAAAAAAACTTGAGAGTATAATTAATAAATTATTGATAACCTTATATCTTAAATCTCTATGATTTCAGCAAAGCATTTCTTCATGAGAATAATTTCTTGATGAAACACTTCCTTTACTTGGTTTCAAGGACATCTGGTCTCCTGGTTTTCTTTCTTCCTCAACAGCCACTCCTCAGATTCTTGTGTTCATTGCTCCTAATTTTCCTGTCCTTTTAATATTTGATTGCTCTAGGGCTTGCTTCTGTACTCACTGCCTGGTAATTTTATCCAGTCTCATAGCCTAACATACTACATGAATACTGACATTTCCAATTTTCTATCAGCTGCTGAATTTTCCTATAAACTTCAGACTTCTATATCCATTTTCCAACTTCACATCTCCACTAATAGATATATCAAAGTTAATCTGTCCAAAACTAAACTCTTGATCTTCCCTCATAAACCTGTATCTCAACTGATGACATCCTACCATTTGCACTGAAAAAAAAAGACAGAGAGGAGCCCCCAGGTGGCAGCTGTGCCCCGGGTGTAGTGAGAGGGCACGCAGTCCGGACTGTAGAAGTTGTCACCCAGGAGACAGGCAGATCAAGGGCTGTCATCACTGTGCCCTCTGAACAAAGCTACTGGGGCATTCACTCCATGACAGGGGGGAATAAACCAGGAAAAAAGAAAGAACGAGATTCATATAATGGAATTGAAACCATGAAAAGGTAAAGGAATTCCTAAGTTGTCAGCAAAGGGAAGTCCCAAAATGACAAATAGGCAGAAAGGAACAGGCCCAGAGCATCAGCAGATGGAGGGAACAAAGGTCTTCAGGAGGAGTTATATGAGAAAAAAGATTGAAATAATAGAGATCGACCTCGTACTAAGAGCTACTGGTAGGTGTGGGAATTTGACAATAGCTACAGACAACTAAGCAAGTGAAAAACAAAGCAATTATTAAACTGTAAGAAAAACAAAAAGGAAGAGAGAGAACGTAATCATAGTATACTACAATACTCAGCAATGAATATTTGTGCAAAAAATAATATAATGTATCAATTTTACCAAAAAAGTAAAACTTTTTAACCCACAAAAAATGGTAACATAAGAAACCAAAATCTGTATCCACCGTGGAAGGGTATCAATAGTCTAAAAGTAATGAACTGAAGGATAACAACCGTACCTGACTATTATGCAAAGTTAAAATGTGGAAATATACAAATTCTAGAAGAACAACAGCTACAGAGTTGAAAGTAGGGAAGCGGACAGGGGAGCAGTTCAGTTCAGTTCAGTTCAGGTCGCTCAGTCATACCTGACTCTTTGCGACCCCATGGACTGCAGCATGTCAGGCCTCCCTTTCACCAACTCCCAGAGTTTACTCGAACTTATGTCCATTGAGTCGATGATGCCATCCAACCATCTCATCTTCTGTTATCCTCTTCTCCTCCGTCAATCTTTCCCAGCATCACAGTTTTTTCAAATGAGTCTGTTTATAAAAATAAAAATTAATTTTAAGAAAATCATACATGAAAAGCAAAACTACAAAAGTACTAAAAATATATGAGAATACCTTTATAATTTTGGACTGGGACTGCTTCCCTAGCCCAGAAACCCAAAAGGAAATTAATAATTTGATTATAGAAAGTGAAAACCATTTTCACATGTAAACATATTAAAGTAGAGTTAAGTAATATTCTGAAATTGATTGTAGAGATGGTTGCCCAACTCTGAATACACTAAAAACTNGAAATTAATAATTTGATTATAGAAAGTGAAAACCATTTTCACATGTAAACATATTAAAGTAGAGTTAAGTAATATTCTGAAATTGATTGTAGAGATGGTTGCCCAACTCTGAATACACTAAAAACTATTGAACTGTATATCTTTAGTGGATGATTGCATGGTATGGGGATTATATCTCAATAAAGCTGTTTTTTAAAAGAGTTAAGAGAGAAATTGTTGGGAGAAAATATTTGGAACATGTATATCAGGCAAGGGATTTAATGCTTTATATATAATTAGCATGTATACATGTCTATGGGATTACACAGAGTCGGACACAACTGAAGTGACTTAGCAGCAGCAGCAGCATGCTAAGCCACTTCAGTTGTTTCCGACTCTTTGTGACCCTATGGACTGTAGCTTGCCAGGCGCAGGCGCACATTCATGCGTACATGTGTGTGTGTGTAAGAATACACTCCAAATATTAACAGTGAGGACTTCAACTTTTTGCTCCATATTCTTTTATTCTTACTCTTTTAAAACCAACCTTATCAATTTGTTTCTAATGTCTTAAAGAATATGAATTCTAAAAAGAAACAGAAGTCAAGTGTCTACTCAGATATACTGAATCAGTCTCCGACTGAGCACATGTATTTTTTAAAACTCAAGAGGTGAGTCTGATGTGCAGCAAAAATTGAGACTGTGGCAAACAGTGTGGAAATCCATCAAAAAATTTAACACAGAAGGGCCATGTGATCCAGCAGTTCTACTTTTGTGTATATACTCCAAAGAATTGAAAGCAGGGACTCTAATAAATTTATCTATTTATTTTAAATATCTATTTATTTAGCTTGCTGGGTCTTAGTTGCAGCATACAGGATATTTTTGGTTGCAGCATGCAAATTATTGCTGTGGCATGTGGGATTCAGTTCCCCAACCAGGAATTGAACCCAGGCCCCCAGCATTAGGAGCCCAAAGTCTTAGCCACTGGGCCACCAGGGGAATAATGCTGTTCCTAATGGCATTATTGACAACAGCCAAAAGGTAGAAACAACCCAATGTTCATCAATGAATGAATGGATAAAATGTGATATAACCATGCAATGGAATAGTATTCAACCTCAGAAGGGAATTACGTCTTCCCTGATAGCTCAGTTGGTAAAGAATCTGCCTGCAATGCGGAAGACCCCGGTTTGATCCCTGGGTTGGGAAGATCCCCTGGAGAAGGGGTAGGCTACCCAGTCCTGTGTTCTTGGGCTCCCTTGTGGCTCAGCTGGTAAAGAATCTGCCTGCAATGCAGGAGACCTGGGTTGAATCCCTGGGTTGGGAAGATCCCCTGGAGAAGGGAAAGGCTACCCACTCCAGTATTCTGGCCTGGAGAATTTCATGGACAACCCACAGGGTGGCAAAGAGTTGGACACGACTGAGCGACTTTCACTTTCACTTTCAGAAGGGAATTAAATATCGACACATGCTACAAATGGATGAACCATTATGAAAACATAATGCTAAGTGAAATAAGTCAAACACAAAAGAATAAGTATTATATTATTTTATTTATATGAAGTACTTGGAGAAGTCACATTCATATAGATGCAGAAAATAGGTTGGTGATTGCTAGGAGCTGAGGAAAGGGGGAAATGAGGAGTCATTGTTTAATGGGTACAGAGTTTTAGTTTGGGGAGATGAAAGACATCTGGAGATGGATGGTGATGGTGGCACAACAATATGAATGTACTTAATGCCACTGAACTGTGCACCTAAAAAAAGTTAAATGGTACATTCCATGTATATTTTATCACAGTAAAAATGTTTTAAAGATTTGCAAAAAACTACTTTTTCACTTCTTGTGTGATACATCTCCATTTATTTCTAAAGTTTCAACCACTGTTTATACAGTGATAGGGCCCACATTTATACTTTCAGAAAAAGATCTTTCCTCAGACTTTAGTCTCAAATAGCTAACTGCACACCAGATATCTCATACCTCAAACTCAAAATGTTAAGAATGCCATCTTCTTTTCAAAGTCCTGTGTTCTCACTTTTAACCAGTTGCCCAGGTCAGAAACCTGGGTCACCACTGACTCCTTTCTCTTCTAAACTCTGTCTCAATATCCAGTTAATTATCAAAGCCTGTTGGTAATATCTTCTAACTAGTTCTTTAACTCATCTCTTTCTCTCCATCTTACCCTGCTACATACTATATTTTGTTCAAGCCAGATCATTTTTCAGATTAACAGACGAGCCTTTTAACCAAGCTCCTTGCCTCCAGTATTACCCACTCCCTGCCAGAGTGATTCTCCTAAAGTGAATATCTGATCAGCGCCCTCCCTGTGGCAGAGGATGCTGGCTGAATACCAAAACGTGTGCTCTCCCATCCACAGCATTGAGTAGAGCAGGGACAGAAGTAGTAGAGAGGTAAAGAATCTGCCTGCCAATGCTGGAGATGCAAGAGACGCAGGTTCAGGTCTGGGTTGGAAAGATACCCTGAAGTAGGAAATGGCAACCCACTCCAGTATTCTTGTCTGGAAAATTCCATGGACGGAGGAGCCTGGCGGGCTACAGTGCATGGGGTCACAAAGAGTCGGACGTGACTGAGCACACAAGAGCACCAGAGAATATTGCCCAGTTCACCCTTCCTCTAGAAGTGGCCACAGGACTAGTTTTCTCCACTGCAATGTATTAGAAACTATGTACATCACTTCCAGGCCAAAGCCTGTCAGGTTTCCACTTTCACCAACTGAGTGCAGTGGGTGAGGCCCCGCGAGGCCTTAGGGGCAACTGACCACACACATAAGCAGTCTGGATCTCTGAATCACTGTAAAGAGCCACCTGACAACTTGGAACTCCTTCTTCAGACAAATGTGTGGCAGATGACCTTCTGTGTGGGCCTTAACTTCGTGTTTCTGGGTCTGTCTATACAGTATTACCTTACCTTACATACTTGCTTAAAATGTTTTCAATGGCTGCCTATTTCTTTCAAGGTAAAGGCCAAATTCCAGCAACATGGGTCATGAACTTCTTCATTACCTAGTCCCTGCCAATCTCTGCAAATCATTTCTTGCCATTTCCCTCTAACTCTTAGGACCCGGGTGTCCTAAACGACTTGCCAAATGTTTCCATTCCGGGGACTTTAAATATGCTCCTCCATCTATATGGGATAGCTTTTCTCCCTCCTCCCCTCCTCCTTCTGGCTAAAACTTGTCATTCATTCTTCATTTTTTAAGAAAAAAGTAAGAGTTTTCAGGCATCTCCACTCAGCCTTCCACTTACATACATACACACACACACACACACACAAACACACTTCACAATGCTGGATTATATATGACTCCTATGTGCTTCTATGCTTCCCAGGTGGCGCTAGTGGTGAAGAAGCCACCTGCCAATGCAGGAGATGCAAGACATGTGGATTCCATCCCTGGATTGGGATGATCCCTTGGAGTAGGAAATGGCACACCATTCAAGTATTCTTGCCTGGAAAATTCCGTGGACAGAGGAGCCTGGTGGGCTATATAGTCCATGGGACCACAAAGAGTCGGACACAACTGAGTGAGCACAGATGTGTTTCTATAAGATTTGAATCTGTGAATTGAATCAGTGAAAACTGTGACATCTTCAGTTTTAAATTCCAACCTCCAACAAAGTGCTTGACCATAAGAGATACTCAATACAGATTTGTTGAATGAATAGATGAATGATTAAATGATGAATTCTGGCTTCTAATATCTTGGTCTCAAAGCCCTCATCTATAAAATAAAGGGTTGACCCAGATGATCTCTAAAGACCCATTCAACTGTAAAATTCTCTCATTTGTACAAAGCATTATGAAGTGGTGTTTTGAATGTAGAATTCCTAGAGTGTATAGATCTGCCCCACTCACCTGGTACTTGGCAGACACTATCTAAATTCTTAGACATTTTATGTTTTTTATTCTTTTTTTCCTTGACTAAACTGTAAACTTTTTGAGGGCAGGGATGTATATAGTCCTCTCCTAGGACCTAAGATGGATCCTTTTATGAGTAAAATATTCAAAAAATATTTGATAGTTGTTTACAAAAAAAAAGCTCCTAGTCTTGATTCACTAAGCCATGAAAAATACTTCATAAATTCATAATCTATTTTTGTAAATATTTGGAAATTTTTGTTTCAGTATTGAGTCATTGTCATCATAAAATTTCTCCATTTTTCTCTTTTATTCTTTAAAAATGCCAAGACATGGAAGCAACCTAAGTGCCCATCAACAGATAAATGTATAAACGGATAAAGAAGATGTGGGGTGTGTGTGTGTGTGTACATATACATATACATATGAGTAATATTAAAGTGAAAGAGGAAAGTGAAAAAGCTGGCTTAAAGCATACAGTCCCATCACTTCATGGCAAATAGATGGGGAAAAAATGGAAACAGTGAAAGACTTTATTTTCTTGGGCTCCAAAATCACTTCAGTTTGTGACTGCAGCCATGAAATTAAAAGATGCTTGCTCCTTGGAAGGAAAGCTATGACCAAACTAGATAGCATATTAAAAGGCAGAGACATTACTTTGCCAACAAAGGTCCATCTAGTCTAGTTTTTTTTTTCCAGTTGTCATGTATGGATGTGAGAGTTGGACCATAAAGAAAGTTGAGCACTGAAGAACTGATGCTTTTGAATTGTGGTGTTGGAGAAGACTCTTGAGAGTCCCTTGGACTGCAAGGAGATCAAACCAGCCCATCCTAAAGAAAATCAGTGCTGAATATTCATCAGAAGGACTGATGCTGAAGCTCCAATACTTTGGCCAACTGATGTGAAGAACTGACTCATTGGAAAAGACCCTGATGCTGGGAAAGATTGAATGCAGGAGGGGAAGGGGATGATAGAGGATGAGATGGTTGGATGGCATCACTGACTCAATGGACATGAGTTTGAGCAAGCTCTGGGAGCTGGTGATGGACAGTGAAGCCTGACATGCTGCAGTCAATGGGGCCACAAAGAGTTGGCACGACTAAGTGACTGAACTGAACTGAATGAGTAATATAGTGGAGTATTAGCCATAAAAAGGAATGAAATATTACCATTTGCAGGAACACAGAGGATCTAGAGATCATGCTAAGTGAAGTAAGTCAGAAAAACAAAGACCATATGCTATCACTTAGTTGTAGAATCTAAAATATGACACAACAAGCTTATTTACAAAATGGAAACAGAGACAGAGAAAACAAACCTATGGTTACCGAAGGGAACAGGGGTGGCATACATACCACGTATACCATTATATATAAAATAGATAAACAACAAAGATTTACGTTTTAGCACAGGAAACTATATTCAATATATTCTAATAATCTGTAATGAAAAAATCTGAAGTTGTATACCTAAAACTAACACAATACTGTAAATTAGCTATAGTTAATTTAACAAATTAACTTAAAAAATTCTCAGTATACATTTCAAAACCTAGTCTTTGTTAACAAACCATTTTTTAATTAATACTTTTTCGTGAGCAATTATAATTACAAGGTTTCCATAAATTCCTTCACTTCCTTCCCCCGCATTTTCCCCATATTTAACATCTTGCATTAGGGTGGTATATTTATTATAACTGATCATCTAATATTGATATATTATTACTAAAGTTTATAGTTTATATTAAGATTCACTTTTTATGTTGTATATTCTATAGGTTTTGATTAATGGGCTCAACATTACAGGAGCCTACAGAATATTTATTTCACTGCCCTAAAAATCCCCTGCAATCCACCTATTCATGCTTTCCTCTTCCCAGTACCTGGCAACCAATAATCTTTTTACAGCTTATCATATAGTTTGAATCATACAGTATGTAACCATTTCAGATTCATTCCTTTCACTTAGTAATGTGCATTTAAGGCTCCTTTATGTCTTTTCCTGGCTTGATAGCTTATTTCCTATCACTATATAATATTCCATTTATCACAGCTTTGTTTACCCATTCACCTATTGAATGACATTGCTTTCAATTTGGGGCAATTATGGCTAAAGTTTCTATAAACATTTATGTGCATGTTTTTGTGTGGACATAAGTTTTTAATTCATTTGGGGAAATATCAAGAAATGGTGTGATATGATATGATATATTACCGAGTGCAACATGGTAAAAAATGTGGGTGGTTGTTGTTATTGTTGTTTAGTTGCTAAGTCATGTCCGACTCTTGTGACCCCGTGGACTACAGCCTACCACACTTCTCTGTCCATGAGATTTCCCAGGCAAGAATACCAGAATGTGTTGCCATTTCCTTCTTCAGAAGATCTTTCTGATCCAAAGATCAAACCCATGTCTCCTGCACTGCAGGCAGACTTATGACCAATGAACCAGGGAAGCCAAAAATGTGGGTATTCTCTTATAATTCTAAGTATTGGTTATAGTTTTTATTACATCATTATAATCATACTGATTATTCATTTTATTGTCTGGATTTTTTTCAGTTTTTTAATCTTCAATATTTTAATGTTACTACATATTCTTTGAAAATGTTAATAATAAACATTTCATCAAATGGACATTTCATGCTTTAGTTAATTATTCCCCTAGGAATGAATCTTTAAATTATTTCTAATTTCCCTCTGTCATAAATAATGCTGCTATAAAAATTTTTGCACACACAGCATTTTATATATTTTTAATTAATTTATTATACTTCAGAGATCACTAGATTAAAAGATAGAATAAAATCTAAGATTCATGATATATTAAAAATTGTTTTCCATGAGTATTGTGGAAATTTATATTCTAATCAGCAATGTCTTACAACCTCATTAATGTTGATTTTTATTACTTACATATATTTTTTATAATTTTAGAAAAGAAAATGTTGTATAGTAATTTTTGTAAGTACTTTTAATTACCAGTCATTAAAATTTTCTCATTAGCTACACAGTTATAATTTCCTCTCTTGTATATTTTTTACTCATGTAGTTTACCCATTTATTTATTTTTCTTATTGATTTGCAATGAATTACTTATATAATAAAAAGTTGGCCATTAGCTTTTAGATTTGCTCATTTTTCAAGTTTGTTATTAGCTTTTCAATTTTTTATTTTTTCAAATATTTTAATTACAAATTATGTATGCTCAAGTATATATATATCATCCTATAAACCATATATTTATATAATTTCATTTTTACTTCTGTTTCCTTCTAGATGTCTGTGACACCATATGGCTTATGGATCTTAGTTCCACGACCAAGGATTGAACCTGAGCCCTCAGCAATGAAAGTGCAGAGTCCTAACCACTGGACTGCCAGGAAATTCCCTATGTATACATATTTTTTATTGTGGTAGAATACACATAACAAAATTTACCATCTTAAACTTCTGTAGCTGTATATTTTTGAAATAAATATATTTATGAGGTTCTGAATTATTACATTAAAAAATTTTAGTAATCATTTCATAATATATACATATATCAAATCATTATTTGTACACCTTAAACTAAAACAATGTTATATATCAATTGTGTGCGTATGTGCTCAGTTGCTCATTCATATCTGACTCTTTGCAACACTTTGAATTGTATCCCACCAGGCTTCTCTGTCCATGGAATTTCCCAGGCAAGAATACTGGAGTGGGTTGCCATTTCCTACTCCAGGGGATCTTCCCCATCCAGGGATCAAACCTGTATCTCCTGCATCTCTTGCATTGGCAGGTGGATTCTTTACCACTGAGCCATATGGGAAGCCCTGTATGTCAATTTTGTCTCAATAGACCTAGGAAGCTTTAATTTTAAAATAGAGAACTAATTGCATCAACTCCATTCATTTAACAGACAATGATTAAGCATTTACTCTGATAAGACAAAAATTTAAATAAGAGATATTCTTACAGTCTAGTAAGAGAGACAAACAGTTCTGGGATTATATGATAAATGCAGTGATAGAGGTATGCATAGTATATCATTGCTACATTCCTTCATTCAACACAAGTTTAGGCCCCAGATATTCAATAGGGAACCAAACAGTAATGGCTCTTGTTTTTAAGACAGAGATTACAGTCAAACAAAAGATACAGATAAATGTAGTGTATGTTAAGCGTCGTAACAGTGAAAACATGGGCTGCCATGGGAACACAGAGAATATTCATTTAAATCAAATCAGAGTGGCTATTTTTCCTCCTGACCTGCCTGAGGATCAACCTCCATCATGAATGTCACTGTAACCATCTGGACCAGGAAGTTCATGACCAAACTACTGCCTCAGTAGAAACAAATGTCCTTCACCCTGGAGACACAGCAGTGCCTAAGACAGAAAGTCAGGAAAAACTAGCTAAAATGTATAAAACCACACCAGATGTCATCTCGGTCTTTGGATTAAGAACCCATTTTATGGTGACAAGACAGTTGATTTGCAATTCCTTAGGTTACATCCCCCAAAATGAACCCAGACACAGACTTGCAAGATGTGGCCTGTATGAAAAGCAGCATACCTCAAGAAAACAGCCAAAGGAATGCAGGCAGAGAATGAAGTCGGGACTGTAAGGCCAACGGCGACACTGGCAAAAAGCGAGCTGGAGCCTGGACTACAGGTGGAGTACGCTCTGCAGATGGAGTGACTTTACCTGCAGCGACTGAAGATTTTTTTCAGGAGAGGGCCNTTGATTTGCAATTCCTTAGGTTACATCCCCCAAAATGAACCCAGACACAGACTTGCAAGATGTGGCCTGTATGAAAAGCAGCATACCTCAAGAAAACAGCCAAAGGAATGCAGGCAGAGAATGAAGTCGGGACTGTAAGGCCAATGGCGACACTGGCAAAAAGCGAGCTGGAGCCTGGACTACAGGTGGAGTACGCTCTGCAGATGGAGTGACTTTACCTGCAGCGACTGAAGATTTTTTTCAGGAGAGGGCCAATAAACTAAAACCTTCTTAAAATCCAAATTTGAAAATAAATAAAATAAGGAGGTGACGAGTCCACCTGCCAATGCAGGTGGGTACAGATTCGATCCCTGATCTGGGAAGATCCTACATGCCGCAGAGCAAATAAGCCTGTGCGCCACAGCTACTGAAGCCTGCGCACTGGAGAGCCTGTGCTCCACGCCAAAAGAAGCTACTCCAGTGAGAAGTCCGTGCACTGCAACTAGAGAGTAGTCCCTGCTCGCCACTGCTAGAGAAAAGCCCAAGCAACAGCAAAGACCCAGCACAGCCAACAATAAATTAATAAACAAAATAATTTTAAAAAATAAAATCCAATGGGGGAGTCAGAAAGGCTTTCCAGAAGACGTACTGAAGTTTTGAAGAACAGGTAGACCAGAGCTAACTGAAGTGGGGAGAGCACATCTATGCAGAGAACATACAGACCAAGGCACAGGGGTGGGGGCAATGGATGTGTGCAGAGCTCATTAAAGGCTGTTACAGCTGCAGAGAAGAGGGTTGTGTGTGGTTAATGGAGGAGAAATGAAGCTAAACATGTAGGCAGGAGCCAGAATTTAGTGTCTTCTATGCTAAATCCTTGCACCACTTTCTGAATAATCATCACTTTTCACACAGAAGTAAGAATGATGTTCATTGAGCACTTATTATGTGTGTCTATTCGAAGTGCTTTACATTTATTATCTCACAATATTTCAGGTAGTTGATACTATTATTATGCCTTATTGTACATGAAAAGAAACTGAGGTGCAGAAAGCTGAAAAACTTGTCCTCAGCCACACATCCGTTAAACTCAGGCAGTCTAACTGTAGAAGCCAAACCATTAACCATTCTGCCTCTCACTAGTATGTGATGCTTGCAAATTTTTAAAATTTTAACGAATGACCAAATAACCAAGGTCATTTGGAGGCTATAGGTTCTATACAATACTTATTTCTATTTATTCTTATTCCAGACAATGCTCTTTAAATTTTTCTTTATGTTTTCATGTCTGAAAGTAGTACACAGCATCACTATTTTTTCAGTTTTGTTTTGTTTTGTAATTATTGTGTATTTATTCTTTAAGTGAATTTCCACAATAATTTTGTTGAACTAAAATTTGGGATCAGAGGACTTTGGTTAAAAGTGCATTAAATGTATAGATTAAGTTGGAAATTACTCAATGTTTCCACCCAGAAAGTAATGTATATTTCTTCCTTCATTTTTAAATTTATAAATACATTTTTAAATGTTCTTAAAATAAATAGTAGTTAATAAGATTATTCTTAAATGTGTTATAATTTTCATGGATGTATAATATCTTATGTTTTCTAATTCTTTATTATCGGCATATAGGAATGCTGTTTATTTGTCCATAAAACTGCTTTTTCTGAAATGCGAAACATAAAATTACCACTCAAAACCTACAAAAATAGGAAAAGTATACACTTTACTCAATATGTCCAAAACATCCAGAAAAGATTTGCATCACTATGAAAGGCGACAAAGAAACTATGGCATTTTCTTCCTTGTTTATATATAAGTTACATATTTGAACTATTTGTCACTGATGCATTTCCATATAATTTTTTCAATAATAAGAAGGCAACATGCTGGTGAGTGCAATAGAGCCACCTCCCTCAAATTACGTTGCTCTCCCTGACCCATCCTAAGTCTCACAGTTCAAGCTAATCATTGACAGAGCTTTACAATCACAAGCTTTTATACTGAAGCGTTGATAAGACAGTCGAGCAGTTAGTGGCAAATGAAGCCAGGCTGTGCGGCATGATCTCCAGGGAATGAATGGATTTTCTTCAGCACCGATGAAAGAAACATACGCTATAGGAAAACAATGTCCAGCGGGGGACTGCAAAGATCTGTCATCCTGTCAGCGTTTATTCTCCTACGAGCTGTTACTGGATTCTCTGGAGACGGAAGAACTATATGGTCTAAAAATCCTAATTTCAGTCCGGTAAATGAAAGTCAGCTGTTTCTCTATGACACTTTTCCTAAAAACTTTTTCTGGGGCGTTGGGACTGGAGCATTTCAAGTGGAAGGAAATTGGAAGGCAGACGGAAAAGGACCTTCTATATGGGATCACTTCATCCATACACACCTTAAAAATGTCAACAGCACGAATAGTTCCAGTGACAGTTACGTTTTTCTGGAAAAGGACTTATCAGCCCTGGATTTTATAGGCGTTTCTTTCTATCAATTTTCAATTTCCTGGCCAAGGCTTTTCCCAGGTGGAATAGTATCAGCTGTCAACGCAAAAGGTCTCCAGTATTATGATACTCTTCTCAATGCTCTGGTACTTAGAAACATTGAACCTATAGTTACCTTATATCACTGGGATTTGCCTTTGGCGCTCCAGGAAAAATATGGGGGGTGGAAAAATGAAACCATAATAGATTTCTTCAATGACTATGCCACATACTGTTTCCAGACGTTTGGGGACCGTGTCAAATATTGGATTACAATTCACAACCCATATCTAGTCGCTTGGCATGGGTATGGGACTGGTATCCATGCTCCTGGAGAGAAGGGAAATTTAGCAGCTGTCTACACCGTGGGACACAACCTGATCAAGGTACTGTACAGCTGACTTCATAGTATACTTTCAGAATACAAAGAGCAGGAGTTTAAAAGAAACTCTATGAAAATGTATGTTTCATTTAAATAACTTTTTATTGAAATCAGCTCAACTAATTTTAGTCTAATTCACAAGTTCTATCCTCAGATTTCATACTTAAGGTAGTGCATGTTTTATTACTGTATTAACCCAATTATTTTCCTTAAATATTGCACTTTTTAAATTAATTATTTTAAAATCTACAGTTATACATCAGAAAATGAGAATATGAGTTTACTTTCATTCTGTGGAAAGCCAGTCCTTCATAAATTTAATTGTTGAAACCCTTTTTCTGAACATATGCAACCAATTCAGAACTTAATGTTAAGGCATGACCATTTCAAACATATATTTGTTGTTGATATTGCTATTCTTAGTGATATTTAGCAATAATGAGGTAGATAAATGTTAGCTAATTGATAATACATATTAAATGCAAGAATTGAAATAAATGTATTCCACAGTTGATTTTGTGTTACATGGCAGAAAAGATGAGACTATTTGTTCTAGGAGTTAAAATTAAACTAGTAATATAACAACTGGAAAAAAAATGCTCTACTAAGTGTTTTAAAGGAGTATATTTCAAAACCTAAGAGTTTATGTTGGGAAATGCTAAAATGATTAAAAGAATAGTGAAATGTAAGCAAAATAATAGCTAATATTTATTGAGAGCTTATTATTTACCACAAATGACATTAAGCATATTATATGTATTATCATATTTAATCCTCATAATAACCTTATGAACTAGGTCCTTTATTATCCCCATTTTAAAGATGAGGAAACTGAAGCTTAGTGAGATTAAATAAATTGCCCAAGGTTACAAAGTAAAATGAGCTGTTGTGACCATGGAATTTATAAATTGCAACATTATTAAACACAGAGTATCTATGTTAAGAATATTTTTAAAAGAGCAATCTTTCAGGAATTTTCAAGTTTTGTCTTACATTGAGGCTAATATCTAGAATCAGGCTTCACTTTTTAATCTAAATAGTTTACTTGGAAAAAATAAATTATTCTGGACACCTGCTACATTTTGAAAATGAAAAAAGCTTTACTAGTAGGGTTTCATAATGTGCTAGGAGAAGTAATTTGATGTTTTAATAATCAAATGTTAAATATATAGAAACAGAAATGTATAGGAACATAAAATTACTCCATGTCTAAATTTTCACATACAAAAATACCTGTTAACCCTTCTTTCCTTTTTGAACTTTTTGGATTATTGTACATGTGCATTGCACTATGTTTCAGTCACACCTGCCCTTGCAGTTCAGTTAACATATTGCACTACAATCTCAAGGTCATTTATGTATCTTTGACTGTACTTGTATACAGAACAAATATTAATGTATGGGTATACTGTGATTTGGCAAATAGACCTCAAAGGGGAGAAAGCATACAGCTATTAACTATGAAGATTATGCATATATATTTTAGAAAAAGATTCCTTTTAGTTCTTTAAATTATTAAAATAATACATGCTCGTGTAAATTGAGATATAAAGTGAAAAAGTTAAATTTATCCCTTCCTCTGCACCTGATAATCCCAAACTCAAGGAAACTACTGTTAGTAGTATCTCATATAGTCTTTATAAAGCTTTCTATGCAAATATACACATGTGCATATATGCTCATTTAACCTTTTTATAAATAAAAATATTCTAAATTGTTAAAAAGTTTTTGGTCACCTACCTGGAAAAATGTTAACAATTAGAATTATCATGAAGAATATGTTTCAGTGGTTAATTTAAAGCCCTAAAAACTATCTGATAAAAACACAGAAAAAAAGTTTTAATTAACAAATGGATACTGTTTCCAAACTTATTCTATCAAAGCTATATTTTCAGATATTTTTCATTTTCCTCTAATTTGAAATAAACTGTCTTTAACATAAAATTAGATAGTAAGATAAATTCTATTGTTTAAAATAAAAGGATTACATTTTAATTATTTTCCAAATAATTACTTTTATCCCTTTAAGTTTCTAAATCACTGACATATATAAGGAGCATGAGGGGTCCTTTGCAGTCAGTCAGAAAGTGAAATCTACTGCATAACCCAGTGACTTACAGCACCAGAGAGAAATCTCGCAATAGTTTGGCAGCCCAGGGTGAACTAGATTTTCTCATTTACCCCCTCTCTCGCCTTCCTTTAACATAGAAAAGATTCATTTGATATTTTATGTTGCAACGAAGTATTTCTCCCTTATTATGCCAACTTGTGACCCAGAAGAAGCATTTCTTTAGGCTTAGTTTTTTGTCCAAGAACATTTATTGAGTTAAAAAAAAACTAATATAAAACTAAATTCATAAGTCATTTATAGACCACTTTATTCCCCAGTCCTCAGATACTGAAAAGATTTCACAGTGGCTCTTTGTAGCGTTTCTAGTTCCAGGATGATGTTGAAAACACCATCTCAGTCTTAAATGTTCTGGTTTGCAGGAAACCTGAATGGTCTAGCCAGTCCTGAGACTGACCTGGGATCTAGATTTCACTTATTGAATATCTGAGAATTACCTTAGAGCAAGCTTAAGTCTCAGGTAAAAATCTGCCACAATGATACCTACTAATAGATGGTCCACTCTGAGTTTTTAACAACATTTGGATAGAAAGAGGGTGCATTCTTCGGCCTTGACCATCTCTAAGAACTGTAATCATAGCTTTAAATATTTTCTATGATTTTTACAACAACCTTCCCAGGTACCTATTATTATCTCTGTTTATACAATGGCATTTCTACCAAGCATCATGTCATCCCTTTGCATAAAATCCATTAGTGGCTTTCCAAAGTTTTAGGAATGAAGTCCCAAATTTTCACAAGATCTTCAAGACACAACTGCAGCCTCCGTTTCCTCCCTCCTGGCCACACTCCTGTCCCCATCAGTAATGCTAACCCCTAGTACTCTACACTCCATAATAACACACTACTAGGAGTCCTTTGTGAAAGGGAAACTTGCTCAGTCGTGTCCGATTCTTTGTGACGCCATGAACTGAAGCTCCCCAGACTCCTTTGTCCATGGGATTCTCCAGGCAAGAATACTGGAGTGGGTAGCCGTTCCCTTCCCCAGGGGATCTTCCTGATCCAGGGATGGAACTCAGGTCTCTAGTATCACGGGCAGATCCTTTACTGTTTGAGCCACCCTGGAAACCCAAGGTGGTCTTAATTTTACGCTACTATTCCTCACCACCGAGAAGGAAATGGCAACCCACTCCAGTACTCTTGCCTGGAAAATTCCATGGATGGAGAAGCCTGTTGGGCTACAGTCCACAGGGTCACAAAGAGTCGGACACGACTGAGCGACTTCACTTCACTTACTCCTCTCCACGCAGCCTCTGTGCATGCTTGCTAAGTCTACTAGCGCTCTATCCAGCTAGAATGCCCTTCTAACTCCCTGCTTGATCCATCTAATGTCCTTCCAGACTCAATTTCGGCAGTCTCCACTGCTAAGTTCTCGACTCATCAGAGTTAGTGCCCCTCCTGAGGGCTCCCATAAGAAGACATGTTTGCGTCTATCATAGCACTCCTTTCATGTGGTATTTTTCCATCTCCCTTGACTAGCCTGAGAGTTCTTTGCAAGATTTGATGTGTTTTACGTTTCCAGCACCTAACACAGAATATTAGGTACATGCTAGGTATTAATACAGAGAAGGCAATGGCAACCCACTCCAGTACTCTTGCCTGGAAAATCCCATGGACAGAGGAGCCTGGTGGGCTGCAGTCCATGAGGTCGCAAAGAGTCGGATACAACTGAGCGACTTCACTTTCACTTTTCACTTCCATGCATTGGAGAAGGAAATGGCAACCCACTCCAGTGTTCTTGCCTGGAGAATCCCAGGGATGGGGGAGCCCAGTGGGCTGCTGTCTATGGAGTTGCACAGAGTCGGAAACGACTGAAGCAACTTAGCAGCAGCAGCAGCAGCAGGTATTAATACTGTGGAATGAATGGTTTGGGATTTCTATCTTATACCTTGTAATTGAAGAACCAACCACAGGTTCAAAATTCGTATTTCATTGCATTCTAGCTAATTCTTGAAATATTGCTTATTTATTCAGTGGTGTGTATTATGTTAGGATTCTTGGTTGCAAGAGACAGAAACCTAACTCAAGTTGACTTAAGCAAAAATGAGCAATTTCCTGTAACCAAATCACAGGGATGAATGGACCCAGTAACTAGGACACCCTCACAAGCCCTTTATCTTAGTCTCTCTTGTTCATTTCTTCTTGTGGGTTTGCCCCATACTCTCCTTTGTAGAATAAAGAGTTCTCTGTCCCAAAATCAGGTTTTAAAATCCCAGAGACAAGATTCTAGCCTGTTTGGCCTATGCACGCATGCTTCAGAGCAGCAAAGTGCCAAGTTTTCATAGTAATGGTATCTGTTTTTTATTCTATCTGTAAATCAACAAATATGCAAAATAATTTAAATATATGAATTTTATTCCCCCCCCCCACCTTAAAATGAAATATTTGAGAGCCTCTGAGTAAACACACAGGGAGGTGGGGGATATGAGGTTGCTCATAAGCTGGTAACTCCTTCAGTTTATTACACCACTAAATACTGCCAGCTTCTATGATAGTTTTGATCACTTCATGGCTTTAAGTTATTATCCGTCATAGACGTGTACTGTTTGCATAGTACCAGGATTTCTTAACCTGGGTGCTGTTGACATATTGGGCCAAATAATTCTTCCTCCTCGTGAGCTGCCCTGTGCTTTGTAGGATGTTTAGCAGCATTCCTGGCTTCTATCCCCTAGATGACAGTGGCATGTGTGTCCCCAGGGTTACAACCAAAATTGTCTCCAGACATTACCAAATGTCCCCTGGAGTTGAGGGGGGATGCACAATTTCTCCTCCTTCCCTCCTTTGAAAACCACTGACTTAGAGCTATAAATTGTCAACTGGTAAAAGATATGAAGCATAAAGAACAGCAACTTTGAAATACAATCAATATGAGGGACATACACTTGTCTCAGTTTTACAAAATCACCTCAAGGAGATTTTCACCAGACTTGTTAAGTCCCATACACAGACCCTAATTTATAGCATATCAGGATGTTTTTGGAGAACAAATGATGCTTTAAAAAATATTAAACGAGAAAATAACATTGATGATTGTATCTAGTTTGGCTTTACACATGGTGGGAATAAAGACTGTTCCTACTAGTTCTGTGTTATTCGTAAAACACTTGAAAGAGTTGCCCCAACCCATTTCTCTTATGTAGTTATTTATGAACAAAACTTACTTTTTGCACACTTGTTCTTTTTTAAGAGTAAAATTCAAGAATTCAGACAAAATGTTATGAAGCAATATTATAAATATATTAATATTTATCCATTTTTGATGTCTAACTTTGTGTTTCACAAAGCATTACTTCATGGTGGCTTTTTGCTGGCTCGTTTGTATACCCAAGTACCACATGCATTATTAATTATTTTTTCTTTAAAAATGTTTATTTTGAGGGGAGTCTCCTGGGGGTCTAATGGTTAGGATTTGGCGTTTTCACTGCCATGGCCCAGGGTTCAATCCCTGGTTGGGCAACTGAAATCTCATAAGATGATTAGCCAGAAAAAAAGAAAGTGAAAAAAAAGTTTATTTTGAAAGGAAATCTTATATACTATTATATATGAAAGACCAGGGCTTTCTTATATCCTTAAATATGTGATATTTCAAATAAAAAAATGTTCATCTTTGTTATGCCCAATATCACATTCCATACAAAAAGATATAGCTGTACCAGCTTTGGAAAACCATAATGAATATGTAAATTTTATTTTGTATTTGAGTATATATTCAGTGGGATTCCCTTGTGGCTCAGAGGGTGAAGACTCTGCCTGCAATGCAGGAGACCTGAGTTTGATCCATGGGTCGGGAAGATCCCCTGGAGAAGAAAATGGCAACCCACTTCAGTATTCTTGCCTGGAAAATCCCATGGATGGAGAAGCCTGGCAGGCTATAGTCCACAGGGTCGCAAAGAATCGGTCACGAGTGAGTGACTTCACTTTCACTTTTTCAGTCCTAATACCAAACACAATGTGTCATTTAAAAATGTATCATAAAATACATTTTTTATGTAGTTAAAATAATTTTAGTAACATAAAACTATTCATTATTAAATGGGAAAATGCCAATATTTATCTTTATGTGTATTTTAAATATTCATATTTTATTTTCTGAATATTTTAATTTATTTGAAATAAACTTTTCAGTATAATCTTTAATGAAACAGAATTACATAAAAGAAAATATAGGTCAACACTTGTTTGTATACCACACACAAATGATGAAATGATATCTTTAAATTCCTCAGGGGCTCAAGAGATTGCTTAATACTGTGAAAGAGGCTTTCAGGACAAGATATGTTGGGAAACTCTACTCGAGGTCAAGGCCTCACCAGTTTGTTACTGAGCCTGGAATACGACTTGATTTATGCCCTATTTTTCCACCTCGTTGAGGAACTCTGTCTTGGCATTTATTGGCGTCATTGCCTCAGAGAAGGTCACACAAGGCTGCATATGTACTAGGTATTCAATAAATAATTCAATTGATTATTTTCTATTTGAGGAAAATCTGCTTTGCCCCAGAAAGGATTTAAAATTGTAATTGAATAAAAGTGGCTTCAGATGTACACACACACACACCAAATCAGATACTGGCATAAACATATTGTCTTTTCAGAATATGCAAGTTCATTGTGTATACCTGCTTCTATTGAAAAAGTTTACATTGAAAGCCTATCTCAAAACAAGGTGCAGAATATTGACAGCTCTTAAAACTGAATGATGTGTTTTCAGGGGTCATTATGCTATCCTTTCTACCTTTATGTGTTATGATAATTTTCACAATTAAAAGCAAAAAATAAAAGCAAAAAATTAAAAAAATAAAAGCAAAAAATACATAAAGTAAGAAAGTAAAGAGGTTATTTTGTATTTTAAAAAGAAAAGAAAATTCATCTTTATATAGTGTGCTTCTTAAGGGTTCTGTCAAAATTCCTAACCAAAATTTAGTGCTAAAACTGCAGAAACAGCTGTGAAAAAGCCACCATTCACATGATTTATAGCTAAGCTTTCTTTGGCAACAGACGGCTGCAACTGTTTCCTTGAACAAGAAGGCTGCCCTGTTTCAAAGCACAGTTAAATAGATTAAACGTCATTTTTAAACCTCTTCAGCCCAAACTCCCACTTATTTTGAAAACTAAGCATAATATTTCAAAATGGAGTTTCTAGCAGGAGCACTTTTTAGCTCGTCTAGGTTACAGAGAAGCAAAACCTTCAAGGATCATCTGAAACGTTTTTTTCCATGGGAAAAAGAAAAAAAGGAATTTTTAAAAGCTCCCTTGTTAAAGTTGGGTTGCAAGACAACAATATATTAAAATTAATTTTTGTTAAATCTGCTAGCTAAAAATCTTGCCCAAGCTTTTCTGTCAGTGAGAACATTAAAACTACCTTCCACCACTTCCCTTCTAACACCAAAAACAAAACAGAGGAAAAATAACACAGAAATGGGATAAAGGACAGAAACTGGTTTTAATTCTTAAAATGGGCACTTGGGACAATTATTACAGATAACTTTTCTATGTTCTATTATACTATTCTTAATAGCTATTATGATAAAACTATTTTATTGCACACCTATTATTGTGTCAGAAACTGTACTAGGTTGCCATTTCCTTCCCCACTTTTCATATGTTATCTCATTTAATTTTTACATCAACCCTGCCAGGTAGGTATTCTTATAGGCATTTTATAGTTGATGAAACTGAAGCCCACAGAAATTTGTATTTTGTATAATTGTGAGATTACACAACTATACATGTGTTTTTTTAAACTCACATAAGTGTCAGATCCAAAATTTAAATTTCATCAGTCTGAATACAAGTTAGCAAGTTAGCTGACATGAATCAGCTACCTAGTCTCAGCAAAAAAGAACAATTTACAGCCTACAACCTCATGGCAGCCACTTGTGTTGATGCAGACTTGATAGATATTTGACTTCACTTTGCCTATTTAAAGACCCAAACAATCTAGCTATGTGTTTTATTTGTCCACAAAATCTATAAACAGTTTATCCCTAACTCATGCATTAATCATGAGGTTTATTATTTGTCCCATGATTTTAATTTTTATTTGTCAGAACTTTAATGTCCCATTAAAGTGCTATTTACTCATATATGTGTGCCTTTGGCAATACCATCTAAAGTTTAAAAATGTTAACATAATTATTCATTTAATTAGCTAAAGCATGGTGTATATATATAACATTATATGTACACAAATATGTATGTATATATATATATATATATATATAAGATATATATATTTTTTGCCTCACTGAGCAGCTTGCAGGATTTCAGTTTCCCAACAGGGATTGAACCCAGGCCATGGCAGTGAAAACCCAGAATCCTAACCACTAGGCCACCAGGGAACGCCATAGTACCTATATTATAATCCCAACTCATCTTTATTAGGACCTAAGACACATCTAACAAGATACAGGAAATAGTGATCAAGCAAGTTAAAAATAGTATTCTTATCAATGTTTCTAATCAAATTTGAATACAAGGTTAAAACAGCTTTTGAATAAGAATGGCCAGAGTGTCAATAACCAGAATACCATTGTTTGACAGAAGAGTCTAGTAAAAAAAACTATTTGTAGAGGACAGTTGGTATTTTAAAACCTTCAAGAGACCAGTGTTTACCTTTTCTAATCATTAAGTAGAAAAAGTTATACCTCAGTGAATGATTAACAGGTTTAAATAAATGTAATTATAAATGTTCAGAGAATAACATTGTGATCATATTTAAACAGCTTGATTTGATGTGAATACTCTCATACATGGAAAAGTAGGCCCAACTGGAGATTGAAAATATTGTAACTAATGGAAACAGTGAATACAATGAAACTATGAACTAGTATATGAGGGAAATATATACTAGTTTATAATATAACACATGTGTCATTTAATTGCATGAAAAAAATCTTACTCATATTAGAAAATAGTTTATATTAAAAGAAAAAGGAATAATTAAAATTATTGAACATTAACAGCAATTCTGTTGCTGAAAAGCAGAGGGACACTGAGAATAGACTAGAACCTTCTAACTTACTAACCAGTAAAAATAGTGAATCACAGAAGTAATGAAAGTGACTTCCTGGGTGATCAAATAGTACTACCTAAAAATTGGGAGAGCCTTGAGGCTGGTGAAAACCAGAATCCTTTAGTATTTTGGAGGAGTCCATTCATTGGTTCTCAATAGCATCTTACCTTGACCAGAGATTCTGTGACTGAGTCTTAAATAAAGGGTAGGGTTTACTGTTATCAGTTCATTTTACATGGTAATCACATGTTATTGTATGCTTCTTTGTTTTACCTTTAAATATGAATGTGTTATTCTGGAGTAAA
This sequence comes from Neotragus pygmaeus, assembly GCA_006410875.1. Classification (NCBI taxonomy): domain Eukaryota; kingdom Metazoa; phylum Chordata; class Mammalia; order Artiodactyla; family Bovidae; genus Neotragus; species Neotragus pygmaeus. The sequence continues at coordinate 158,000 of SJYV01022359.1, forward strand.
AAAAAAAAAAACCTAAACATTCTTTAATATATAATGAAATCCAGAAGAACATAACTTTTTAAGTCACTTTTTTTTAATTTGAGACTTTTAGAACTTCAGAGAAAGTGAAAAGTGATAGCACAGAGCAATTAAATTCATTGACAGCAAACCTATTGTCTTAACTTTTTAAAATTTCAGAATAATGCATTTTTACTACAAAACATTTAAACAATACAGAAAGACATAAAGTTAAAAATGAACAGTCTTCTCTTTTCTTACTCTTAAATCCATATCCCAGAACTAACAATGCTAGCAGCTTGTTCAATGTCAAAATATATTTCTCTCTATATATAAACCTACACATATAGACAATTTTTAAAACTTTGAATCATATTATTACATTAAGATTTTGTTATCATTTCTAACTAATTTTTCTTCTACTTCTTTCTGTACTTCTCTCTCCTACTAGAGGTCATAGGTCACCTTAAGGCAGGAGCTATCTTGTTAATATTTTTTCTAAATGCTTACTAAAGTGCCTTGTATTTGTTTTCTCTTTGTATTTGTATGTGTGCTTTTTTTGTTGTTTTGTTTGTTTTTAAGCAGGATATTGGGGAAAGTTTCAATTAGCAACAATCACACTTTGGATAAATTTAATTGGCTACAATACTGTCACCGTGCAAAGCTGCCTTGTTTTGTTAAATAAGTGTTTATAGACTTGAATTTAAACAATTAATCACTATAATGAATGAAGTGTGAAGAAAAGGATAAAATAATAGCCATGGGTTGAAGGAAAGCAAGAAGTAAAAATGATTTCTCGAAACTTGCTTTTACTGTTGTGTATAATTTCTTTAAGGGGAAAAAAATAATTAAGCAGAACAGGAGGTAATGCTGATGAACTGTGTTTGGGGACTGAGATGATGTCCCAGCTGGTAAGGCTGGATGAAAAGTGAACGTGAAAGTCATTCAGTTGTGTCTGACTCTTTGTGACCCAATGGACTATATAGCCTATCAGGCTCCTCTGTCCATGGAATTCTCCAGGTCTGAATACTGGAGTGGGTTGCCATTTCCTTCTCCAGGGAATCTTCCCAACCCAGGGATCAAACCTGCTTCTCTTGCATTGAAGGTGAATTCTTTACTGCTGAGCCACAAGGGAAGTCGTCTTAAAGTGTTCCTGGCACCCACTGTAACATGTCTTTCTCAGTGTACTGCCCCTAGTTTTTGTGCCATGTTTATTACATACTCCTTGCATTTACACAGCCTGTTCAATCACCTTTGAGTCTAAAATATAAATATCTGTTTTGAAAGCACATAGTTTAATGTTCATCATGTCCAGAAATGACAGTGACCTAGAGGTTGAAGGATTTAGCTCTAATCCTAGCTTTGCACTGAGATGTTGGGCAAGTTACTTATTTCTTGTGCTTTAGCATCTTTTCCGTAACAAAGAGTTTTAAAGAATTAGACCGAATGATCTCTAAAATCCATCTTCTACCTCTAATTAGCAGACAAGAACACAAAACTTGGAGCAATACAGCCTCAGCTTGACTTAACTTATGAACAAACCATCTAACCTCTCTTCCCTTGCTCTCTTATAAAATGGGAATAATAATAGTACCTACCTCTCGAGATTTAAATGAGGACTGTAATGAGATAGGACACGGAAGGTAGTTACAATAGTGCTTAGTATCTTTATTGAACCACAAATGTCTGTTATTCAGTCACAAAGTTGTGTCCACTCTTTGCAACTCCATGGATTGCAGCACGCCAGGCTTCCCTGTCCTTCACTATCTCCCAGAGTTTGCTCAAACTCATGTCCATCGAGTCAATGATGCCATCCAACCATCTTATCCTCTATTGCCCTCTTCTCCTCCTGCCCTCAATCTTTCCCAGCATCAGAGTCTTTGCCAATGAGTCGGCTCTTCTCATCAGGTGGCCAAAGTATTGGAGCTTCAGTATCAGTCCTTCCAATGAATATTTGGGATTGATTTCCTTTAGGATTGACTGGTTTGAGCTCCTTGCTGTCCCCTGGACTCTCAAGAGCCTTCTCCAGCACTACCAAAAGCATCAGTTCTTTAGTCCTCAGCCTTCTTTATGGTCCAACTCTCACATCCATATATGACTACTGGAAAAGCCATAGCTTTGAATATACGGACCTTTGTTAGCAAAGGGATGTAGGAAAGCTATGACAAACCTAGACAGTGTATTAAAAAGATCAGTATGTTTAGCACTAGGTATATGTTTATTTTTATTACTGTTTATATTATAAATGTTCTATGATTCTGCAGTTTAAACACTATTCTATCATGAGTTACTCACCTTTAAGAAACTATTTAATTAAGACTTGTGCAAAGATGATGCTGTGCTAAGTGCTATGCAACCAAAGCATCCCTGCCCTTTCAGTCTAACATTGACAATGGTGTACAGATCATCATCTTCAGTCAAGACAGTCAAGTGTAAAAATGGTTCCTAAGGGATTCATTTAGCCTCTGACAGCAGTGAGAACAATATCCAATGTCAACATTGCCAGTTCTAGGAAAGAGGGGAATTACACATAAATGTCACATGCTGTACTAAGCACTTGGACAACAACATGGTTTTCTGAAAATCCCAAATTTGCTGGTAGGTCCTCCATGAACTTTCTACATGATCCCAAATTTCAGACCCGTATATAGATGTTTTATTCTCAACAGGCAAGAGTGAGACCCTCATTCTAAGACTATTTAGTTCTTTTAATAACCAAGTGCAGCAGAAAGAAAATGTAACTTTAAAACAGTCTGTCGTGGTTCATGTCAAATGGCCTTTCCCCAAGATTCAAAATTTAGAACTGATGGGACATAGAGAAAACCGGATGGTTTAGTACAGTGTTCAGAGAGGCCTGGGTTCACATCCTGGCGCCATCACTATTCAGTCTCTTTAACTTCAGTTTCTTCTCTAAAATGGGAAAAATAAAACCTGCTCTGCAGAGGCTGTATTATCAAAAATGTATCTCAGGTCACCAGCAAACTAGCAGATCCATAGTGGGCATTCATCCAACAAGTATTCTATGCCAGGCTCTCCCCTGAGCATCTGTTTGTAAAACTGTGAACAAAATAGATACAGTTAAGAACCCTGTAGGCCAAGAGTGGATCTATGTTGCCTGGGCCTGAAATTTACATAAAGCAGAAAAAAAGCAAAACAAAATCATAAACACAAATGTTGGTACAAAAGTAAACATCTATTTAGAATGAGAAAAATATTACAACAAATTACTGTAGTAATTGTAGTCTTAGAGATTCAGATTCCTTATTTTCTGAGATCTCTTCAAGGAATTTATCAGAAATGCTTAATTAGAAACATTTCCAATCACTGTCTGGCTCCCCACCTGACCCAGGACATTTCATGGGGACTCAGGCCAGTGAGGAGCCCTGAAGTTTTAGGTTCCTTAGGTTTATAGCCAGTCTTTGGCAAGCCTCAAAGTGGTAGGTCTTCTTTTTACTTTTGTAATAATTATATTATTTGTAATTTTTAGAGTGGTTTCTATATTGACTATCTTTAACTTTTTATTTCTAAATTCTGAAGAAAGGCTTCAAGTCTCCAACCCAGGCCATTTTGGCTTCAGTTATACTTGCAGATACAGTCTTTTTGCATGAAAATATTACTAACAGGATCACTATTGTCAATTTAATAATAACAAAAAACTTAAAATGTCATTCCTTCTGCAAAGTTAACATGCATATATTCTCCTTGGGCAAGTAATCTGAACTTCAATAAGTTACCAATTTACTGATATTGATTTCTTTTAAGTGCCCGCTTAATATCTGGAGAAACCTACAGATGCTTCACTTAATAAATTATTGCCTTTATTCTAAACCTTTTCTTCTTTCTGTTGCCAGGCTTAGATTCTGGCTCGGGTATTAGTTTATTCTAGTAATATTACAATTGAAATTAGAATTCTGTGACAATAATAGGACCTTTTTTTGCAGGAACAAATATATTAGAGTAGTTTTTACATGACTTCTATGGGGAAATCCTGACACTATGCAAATTGATAACAATCAATGATTTGTAAGAATAAGTTGAAGATATCATGATTGAAAAGAAAATAGGAGGAAAATGAATTTTAACATGATCTGTGTTACTCCAACCATACAAAACATGAATTCAAACCATTAGAAATAAAATGGGTAAATATCTTCTTTATGAAAAGTAATAACTTTTGTTAATATTTAAATTCTCTCCTAAGAATAGTGAGCGTAAGATATTGTTTCCAAGAGAGTTTCAAGATTGTCCAAAAAATAATAAGAAAATAACAATCACATAATATATTTCAAGGAAATAATAGTCATATAATCTGTTTAGCAAGAACTATAAAGTTGGCATATCTTAAGCACCCAATAAATAATGTGGAATGAATGAATATAAAATGATTTAGAAGAGCAGGATTGTAACTAATAGAAAACTTGATACTTAATATAAAGAAATGCTGGGTAAAAATAAAAAAATTTTTTTAAGTGCTAGGTAAATGAAAAAAATGAATCAAACGGAAATTAATTCTAGCCCAAATGGACAATGAATAAACTCAGTCAGTGGCAACAAAAATAAATGAGGGCAAAACTGTAGGCCAGAAGCCTTGAGAGCAGGGAGCGCCATCTGCGAACACTGGTCACACCCACACAACTTCCCACAGTTGTTCTCCACAGCAAATTAATTAATTTTCAGCTTCCTCCTTTAAAATACTTTAAATTTAGGTTTCTGTGGTTTTCATAAGGTCTTTAAGTATATTACCTGTTCTATCTTCACAATAATTCTTTGGAATGTCTATGTTTAGCTCAGTATAATGAAGGAGGGACCTGACTGCCACTGGGAGGGAAATGACTTACGAAAGACCTTAAAGTTAGCTGGGAGCAGGCCCGGGCCAAGGCCTAGGCATCCTGCTCTCAAGATCCAGGTCCTGTCCCCCGTGGTACCACGGAGGTGAGCAGCACTTACATACCATTCCTGCCTGCCAGTTATCCCCCCAAAAAGCAATCAATGATTCCAAGTAGATGGTTGAAAAACAGTCACACTGAAGGACAAAATGTATGCAAAGCAATTTGGAAATATGTAAGGCATTTCAAAAAACAGGTAGCTCATTCCTGGTTTGTTTGTTTTTTTTAAAGGAAATAATTCAAACAAATTAAAAGCTATATGACCAAAGTGAGTCATTACATTATTTATGGCAGAAAGGAAGGAGGAAAGGATGGGACCGAGGGAAGAAGGAAAGAAGAGAGAGAAAAGAGAAGGAGGAGGGGAGGAGGAAAGGAGACAGGAAAGGAAAGACAAGCTAATTTTTATCAAAAGAGGGAGATGACTAAGGAAATCATATTTCATCCAACTCATACTGTTAAGGTTATTATGAAAACTAAAAATAACATGGAAAATGTTAGAGTGACTTTAGCTGAGAAATATATTTTGAAAAGCTGGGAGGGAAACAGAAATATGGAAACAATGTGCTCTGTGGAGTTTTAAAGTAAATTTTCTTTAATGGTGCTAATACTTCATTAAATAGCTTTAACAATAAACAAGTTTATAGTTCACATGCAAATATTTCAGCCAAAATGTGACTAAAACCATGCACAGATTTGAAAATTTAATTTTTGACCAATGATTGGGCACTCCTTAAATACAGACACGTGTGATGTACCAGGTTTATTCAATACATGCCATCCAAAGCACTGCCTCCCATTTGTGTCCCTTCCATCATCCTGACCCTAACCCTTTCTTCATCTTTGTTTCTAATGTTGTCCAGCTATCTTATTTGCTTCCTATCATGCGTCTGGACTTCCAGCGGCATCAGAGAACTGCTATGTTAGATTAGAGGAGTGAGCAGAATGAGATATTGGGCACCTGGCTGTCTCTCCCTGCTATCTGCCTCAAAAAGAAAAAGCGGACTTCTTTAAGCTACTGAATCTAAAGAACAAAGGTTGAAGCTCCCTTAAATCAATCATTCCAAAGGTAGATGGCCTTGTACAAGATAGAGGGTAACCTTGGAAAATCACAGAATGACGGTTGTGCAAGGTTGCAGGGCCTACGTTGCCCTCCCCCTACCAACTGGGGTCCAGGTTCCCCAGCAGAGCTCCTTTCTGAGCGTTGGACCAAAGCACGCGCATAGATATTCCAGTTTCATCAAGAGTTATGTCAAACGCACTCTTTTGGAGCAATACTTTTTACCTGGTTACTTGGCAAACAGGATCAAGTTATAACTATACATACTGCACAAAGAACCTCCCCCACATTCTCTACATGAGAATGGAGAGGCTCTCTTCAGCCCAGACCAAAGATAACCCTAGATACCTTGATAGCCTATGCAAATAGCAGCAAAGGTGAAAGAGACACTGTGAAACACCAAGGTCACCTTGGGGCATAACAACATGTGTATATAGCATGTGTATCTAGATACACAGAGAGATCTGTATTTCCAGAAAACTTGCTTGGAAAACTACTGCAAAGATACATGTCTGTTTTTTCACAACTTACATCATCTTTCATTTAATCACTGAAATATGCAGTAGAATATTTATTTCAAAGAAAATTCTCCCTTCTTGTTTTTTCCTATTAGAACTGATTAATTGCTGTTGGGACTGGCTTAATACATTATACGAATTTCAACCCACTTTCCCTTTAGTGTCTGATGACATCATATTTGCCAGGCAGCTAGTTTATGGCTCAGAATCTTACTTGTGTTTAATGCTTTACAGTTTACACATCAGAGGTGCACACCCACCCACAGGAGGCGTACTACTGATCACTAGGGCTTTTATGGATGAAAGCACTGAGGCTACCAAGGGATTAAGTGATGGATTAGAATAAGCAAAGAACGCCTCCCTTTGAATTCTAGCAATGCACAATTGCTTTTGTTTCAAATCAGGAAAAATGCAGTTCAGACCCGCTGTGATTCCAGCCCCAGAAAAGTCTGGAGCAACTGAGACCACTTCAGGTGGAGTCTGTCCCAGGCAGTACTGAGAGTCCTTCCAGCAACTGCAACCTCAGGTTGGAGGCAGGGGAGGAGGTTACAGCCTGAAAACTTTTTTGAGAAGAATATTCTTTAAGGATCTTTAGGAACATTGGGGTGCTTGCTAAGTGGTCCCAGAATCTTCCAATGAAAACTCAGTAAGAACAGGTAGATAGAGGTAATAGCTGGAGGCATCTCCTTCTTCAGAAAATCTTTCATGAAATTGTTTAATTTAGCTCTTCTTGAATAAAGCAAGGAGACATCAGTTTTGAAATCCTCACCCCTTACATTAATGTCTCTCTCTTCCCACCCTAACAAGAGTTTATGGAGCATTTTTAATGTCCACAGGATCTATTAGGATTGAATCATTGTTCATATTGTATTGTTTTTGACCTTCAAAAAGGCACTCTGGATAATTCAACCCAATATAATAAAACATCTCAAGTGAGAGGAAAAAAAGCAAAGGAACAGATTGAAAGCTGACTTTGTGGGTTAGAAGCAGTAAGGGTTTGTACTCTTGTTCTAGAAGTACCCAAATAGAGGAGAAATTGGCAGATTTAGGAAGAGACAAGAAGAGGCAAGCAAGTCAGGTGCTGAGAAGAGGAAAGATGAATAGACTACATAAGGATGTACAATAGACTACATAATGCACGTTAAATGTGCATTAATTTTTTTAAACACCATCCTTGTAGAGAAGGGGAACAAAAAGAAGCAAATATTTCTATATGGGAAGCCTATTGAAAATGTGTTCATTTCCCCAGGAAGTTCTGGCTTCCCAGGACAGGAAAGAGAACCTGGGCATTAATCTGGCTTGTGTGTGTGCTTAGTTGCTTCAGTTGTGTCCAACCCTTCGAGCCCACCAGTCTCCTCTGTGTATGGAGTCCTCCAGGCAAGAATACTGGAATGGGTGCCATGCCCTCTTCTAGGGGATCTTCCTAAGCTAGGGATTGAATCCAGGTATCCCACATTGCAGGTGGATTCTTTACTGTTTCAACCACCAGGGAAGCCCTTAACTGGCCTAAAGCTGTTAATTAGAATCCTTAACCTTTGCTTCTCCTTCTGATACACCTCATGATTCTTTACTGGCTTAATTTACTGTTTTATTTTATGCGGTGCTATATATTTCTCTTCACACATTTTAGTCTTATTTTCCCATTGAGATCATTGGCTTCTGAGAGCAGGTTCCTGTACTATTTATTTCAGCTTCTCAAGGCAAGGCAAGGCAAGACAGGCATTCATTGAGTCAGCACTCAATAAGCACCTATTAAATAGATTCGAGACCGATCATGAGGCTCTGTTTTAAGTGAGCTCAGCTGGAAATGTAAACTCCAGGGGGACCAATAATGACCCCCATCTTTAGGCAGTAGCTCCTGGATGCTCTATTCTATGCTACACAATCAATATATACATTAGCCCTGCATCTGAAAACAACTTTACAAAGGGGATTATTATTTTTAACTTCATTTTACAGCTGAAGATATGAAGAGATTTCAGAAAGTTTAAGTGACTTGTCAAAGGCCACTGTAGCTTGTACTTCAACTTGAAGCCCAAGTGTGCTGATCCCAAATCCTACACTATTTCCACTGGTTTTCTGTTTTGTACCATGCCTGCCACCCTTTTGTAATAACAGTAATAATAGCTAAGGCTCATATAGAGGTTACTCTGTGCCAGGTACTCTCCTAAAGTACATTAATTCATTCAAATCTTACAATAAGAGGTGAGCTCTGTTATTATCCATTTACAGAATTTAAAGACTGTGTTATCCTGCATTTCTAACTTAGTGCCAAAAGATTCTGTAGAAGAGTAAAAGATCACTGCTCAGAGTCTTTTTATATAGAGGAAAAAACCCTGTAATCTACATAGCATCTCACCTGCATGCAGCCCCAAGAAGGCCTGGAAGGGAGACAGGGAGAGAAAAAGTAAGATGGAGCTTGGACAAGGGCTCTCTGACTGCCCCTCGTTGGAAGCACGGAGGAAGTGAACAGAGTGCAGACTTTGTAGTTATCAGAGTTCTCTGGCAGCTTCCTCCTGCATCACCCACCAGTTCATTATTTATCCATGAAAATACCTTCTACCAGCCAAGTCACAGCCTTGTGAGTAACAGCAATAAAGATTAACAATATTTTCTTATTACTAGGCTCATTCGAAAGTTTGGCATAACTACAACAGAAATTTCCGCCCACATCAGAAGGGTCAGCTGTCAATCACGTTGGGATCCCACTGGATTGAACCAAACAGATCAGAAAATACAATGGATATACTCAAGTGCCAACAATCCATGGTTTCTGTGCTCGGGTGGTTTGCCAACCCTATCCACAGGGATGGCGACTATCCAGAAGTGATGAGAAAGCAGTTGCTCTCCATTCTACCTCGTTTCTCTGAAGCAGAGAAGAATGAGGTGAGGGGCACAGCTGACTTCTTTGCCTTTTCCTTTGGACCCAACAATTTCAAGCCCCCCAACACTATGGCTAAACTGGGACAAAACGTGTCACTCAATTTAAGAGATGTGCTAAACTGGATTAAACTGGAATATGGCAATCCCCGAATCTTGATTACTGAGAATGGCTGGTTCACGGACAGTCACGTAAAAACAGAGGATACCACAGCCATCTACATGATGAAGAACTTCCTCAACCAGGTTCTTCAAGGTTGGTCATACATTAGCTCAATTTAAAAAAACTGTTTCAAATACTTTTGCTATAGGATATTTAAGGTCATCTTTGAATAGGTTGCCGGTATTGTCGGACTTTTCTATTGTGGAGTGATGACAGAATTTTATGTTACTCTCATGTCCCCTTTTTTTTTCAGTTTCATGTCCTTTATAAATGAGTTTGAAAGCAAAATAATTTTAGGTTGTAGATACATCCTAATTGTCAACAAGGTGCTGCTTCATTCCTTCAAAAAGAACATAATGCTAAAGGAAAATGAAAAGAAAGTATTAGTCGCTCAGTCATGTCCAACTCTGTGCAACTCCATGGTCTGTAGCCCACCAGGCTCCTCTGTCCATGGGATTCTCCAGGAAAGAGTACTGGAGTGGGTTGCCATTCCCTTCTCCAGGGGATCTTCCTGACCACAGGATTGAACCTGGATCTCTTGTATTGCAGGCAGATTCCTTACCGTGTGAGCCACCAGTGCTAAAGCAGACATGTCCAAAGTTTAACAGTTTTAAGATGCTGAAAGCTTTTCTTGATTGTGGTCCTTTACTCTATTACATGACTCGAAGATGAAAAGTCTGAATACCGGGAATGAGCCATGAATGGCTAAGCTGAACAATTGCAATTGTTCCTGGATATTTGTCTAAGCCTGGCTCATCCTCTCATTCCTTTTCCATTACTCAGGGAGTGATATCTGCAGGTGGCTGATTGAAATAATGGAGCACAAGACGAGCTTTAATTATGATGGTTCTGTCCCCTACAGAGTTGGGCTCCATTCCTCTCTCATATAAAGGAATTCTCGATGGCTCTTTCTACAACTCTGTAGCTCTCTTTAGAAGTCACAAGCTTGAAGGGAATGCCCTGGGGATCCAGTGGTTTAGACTTCGCGCTTTCACTGCCAAAGCATGGATTTGATCCCTGGTCAGGGAATTAAGATCATGGCAAACTGCACGGAGTGGCCAAAACAAAAGTCACAAACTTCGAGAAAAAAATCCCTGGTTCTGTAGAGAGTGTTCAGGGAAGGTCCCCAGGGAAAGCAAGATACTACTTTTCTAACCTGCAGGAGGATCGCACGGAACAGAGCTGTGCCAGGCCCAGCCCCAGGGCTCGTGCACATGGGGGCCTCCAGAGCAGAGAACTCTGCCCATAGCACCTGGGCAGAGGTGGTGTCACTCCCTAGGCATTACCATTCCTACTTTCACAGGGCCCTATGACACCAAAGCACGAGACCCAGGGCCTGTTGAAACATTTATTTCATTAGAATCTCTTGACATCAATTCTGTCTTTTAGGAAAAGAAATTCTGTGATAAAACCCCCAAAGTGCAGAAAGGAGACATTTCCATGAGAAAATGAAAGCTTTTAAGAACAAAGGTTCATGTTTGATTGAACCATTGTTGTTTTTATTGCATGTTTAATTTTTATCTAATTCCTAAACATTGTTAAATTTAAAGCTAGAAAATTTCTGAAAGATCATCTTTTTAAAAATCCTCTTTATTTCCTAATAAGAAAACTGAAGTCGAGAAACCTGCCCAATAGCCCCGCCCAGGAGCACAATAGAGCAAGCCCTCTCCCCTCCTGCCCCTCGGCCCAGTCAGTCCTTGTTCTCTTACATCACTGTGCTTCTGTCTCCTCCTTAAATCTGCATTCACATGTGTTCATTCTCAAAGCTGATGTTTCAGTCCCTGAGGATTGTTTCATAGAAGACAGTTTGTCCACAAATGGGAAACAACCCAAGCTTGAAATGAGAAACTCTTGGTCAAAGCTGGCATCGGCATTGGTCCCAAAGGGTTCTGGAAATTACCATGCCCTCTGACACAGATTTGCACACTAAGTCTCATGAATATTTTATTTTTATTTTATGTGTTTATTTTTTGGCCACGTGGTACCCCATGTGGAATCTTAGTTCCCTGACCAGGAATATTTTAAACTTGACCCTTTAACTATGTTGTTCACTTCGGAAGACCATTCTAGTTGAAAATAACTGCCCCTTTTCAAATATAAAAATAAAATTCAAAAAAATAAAGAAAATTCCTAGCTGATATAATGGGCCTGCAAATTAGGCAAAAGGTTGGTTTCACAATATGCTGCCCCTGGCATGTCATTTGTGAAGCTGTAAACATGAACCAGAGTGTTTAGGCCTCTGAACATCTGCTTTTGTCCTTCTGTACAGCAATCAAGTTTGATGAAATACAAGTGTTTGGTTACACAGCCTGGTCCCTCTTGGATGGCTTTGAATGGCAGGATGCTTACACCACTCGCCGAGGATTATTTTATGTGGATTTTAATAGTAAACAAAAAGAAAGAAAGCCCAAGTCTTCAGCACATTACTATAAACAGATCATTCAAGAAAATGGTTTCACTGTGAAAGAGTCCACACCAGATGTGCAGGGTCAGTTTCCCTGTGATTTCTCCTGGGGTGTCACTGAATCTGTCCTTAAGGTAAGTGGCTACTTACAAATTAACTATGCATGCATACTAAGTCACTAAGTTGTGTCTGACCCTTTGCGCCCCTGTGGACCATAGTCCACCATGCTCCTCTGTCCATGCAATTTTCCAGGCAAGAATACTGAAGTGGGTTGCCATGCCCTCCTCCAGGGGTTCTTCCCTGATCCAGGGGTCTCTTTTGTCTCCTATATTGGCAGGCAAGTTCTTTACCACTAGCGCCACCTAGGAAGCTCCATAAATTTAACTATAAAGTGGTACAGATAATACACAATATTCCCTTTCATTTTACTCAATGACATCTAAGAAACAGCTGTCAGATAATATCAAATACCATGATTATTTGGGGGTTATAAGGGGACACTGGGGAAAGAAGAGAGAGGAAGGGAAGAATTCATGCTTACTGAGAGCTTTTCATACTGCCCCTAAGTTGCATATAGTCTAGAGAGATCTTCCAGTCATTTTTGTGACAGCCATTCGTCAGTAGTATCAAAGTTACAGGAAACAAATTCTACAGTTTGTTTTTTTTTTTAATCTGTTGGCTGCACCACGTAGCATGTAGGATCTTAGTTTCCCGACCAAGGATTGAACCCATACTTTCGGCAGTGAAAGCATGGAGTCTTAGCCACTGGACCACCAGGGAATTCCCTAGATTTTCATTTTGCCAGAAGCAAATTACTAGTGGCCCTTCATTTAAGTGATTTATGATAAATTTGGGTCATTTGCCTTATGAGGTCTTTATACTGCAGTGGGGCCTCCTGACTTGCCTCATTCTTCACCTTCTTCAAATGTAACTCAAATGTCAACCTCTCAATAAGGCTTCCCTCTACTCTAAACAGCATAACTTCATCACTGTCACTGCTTATTCTCCCTTCCGCCTTTATTTTCTTATATAGCATTCATCACATCTACCATACTATGTATTTACACATTTTCCTTTTTTTCTCCAGCTTTATTGAGATATAATTGACATACAACATTGTGTAAATTTGAGGTGTACAATGTGTTGATTTGATACATTTTTCATTGCAAAAACATTACCACTATGGCATTAGCTATCGCTTCCATACCATCACAGGCAAACCTCATTTCTTTTTTTATGGTAAGAAAATTTAAGATTTTCTTAGCAACTTTCAAGTATATAATACAATATTATTAGCTATAATCACCATCCTGTGTAATAGACCCCCAGAACATGTTAATCTTATAACTGGAAGTTTGTATCCTTCAACTGGTATCTCATTTCCCTCACTGCCATCCTCTGGTAACCGCTTTACACATCTTCCTTACTGATCACCTGTTTCTCCTATTAGAATGCAAACTTTCTCCACAAGAGGGTGGAGAGGTTTGAGGCTTTACCGCCTGCTGGATGCCTTACTAGAGCAGTTTCAGATACACGGTAGGTGCTCAGTGCATAGTGTATGAAAAAGGTCAACTTTTAGACCCCGGTGAGCCTATACCAAATCTTTCATTTTATAGCTGAGAAAAGTAAGGCCTGTTAATTAATAACAGAAAGTGACTTGCCTAAGGTAACAAATAGTGGCAGAACTGTAGCAAGTTATCCTCAAGTTCTCAGATGCACGATGCTCTTTCCAAAATAATTTTTCCGAAACTATTTTTGAAGCTCCTACTATGTTCCAAGCACTTAACTTCTGAATGTATGTGCATTTAGTATACTTAATCATAAAACCCTCATTTTATAGGCAAAGAAATCGAAGCTTAGGAAGTTTACATAACTTGTCCAACTTACCCTGATTTGTCCGTCTCTGACCATTATGCTATAAGACCTCATAGTACTTGTATTCTAGAAGCTTATGGAAAAACAAGATTTGCAAAGGATACGACTAGACAAAAGGGCCAAAACTGTGAGTGACCAAAGTTATGAATCTCAGCCCCTATCAGTATTTAAACAAAACTTTAGGAAAGGCCCGGGAGTGATATAAACACAGTGACTCACCTTCACTTTGTGTCCCCTGGAGAGGCATGTGCTTACCCAGTATCTCTCTCCTCTTCCGCATGGCACAGGCAGACCATCTTTTCCCTACCACTTCAAGTAGGTTTATGTTTTGCAAAGTCTAGAACCAGCAACAACAGGCCCCAGGAGGGACAAGAGTTCCAATTTGTACATAACCCAACCTGCAAGTTCTTGCTTCATGTGAAGACCCAGCTGCTCTCCAGTAACTGACACTATGACTGTCAGTCTGCTCTGAGGACCCTACTCCTATTCCTCGGAGCAAGAGCTGATCACTTGGTCAGGGGAAAGTAATGCTGTGATCAATCAGACCTGGGCGTCTTGCTCACACCTGGAGCCCATTGAGGAGTCAGCTTCCCTTGGACTTAAGGAATGAGGATAAATGCTTTACCAAAAAAAATTTGGATGCTTTTTGAAAACTCAGCCAAAGGTTGTATGAATAGATGATGGGCAGGCAAGAGTAGATGTGCTCTATAGGAAGACTACAAAATGAAAATAACATTTAAAAAATACTACGCCTTCCCCAGCATCTGGGACTATGTATATCTTTAGCTTCTTTAACTCAGAGAAATCCCCCTAATCTCATGGTATTGTTTTGAAGAGTTCAGGCCAGTTGCTTTTTAGAATATGGGACATTTTTACAATATTGCTTCTGCTTTATTTATTTTTTTTTTTTGACCAAGAGGCATGTGGGATCTTACCTCCTCAACCCACACCTCCTGCATTGCAAGGTGAAATCCTAACCACTGAGCCACCAGGGACATCCCAATTGCTTGTAAAATNTGGGACATTTTTACAATATTGCTTCTGCTTTATTTATTTTTTTTTTTTGACCAAGAGGCATGTGGGATCTTACCTCCTCAACCCACACCTCCTGCATTGCAAGGTGAAATCCTAACCACTGAGCCACCAGGGACATCCCAATTGCTTGTAAAATGTCTGCAAGCATGGATTTCTCTGTTTCTTTATTAGATTCAGTTAAGCATTTCTAGAAATAATACTACATAGATGCTGTTGTGTATTTTCCAATACATCATATTCATTTCAGTTTTGTCGCTCAGTCATGTCCAACTCTTTGCAACCCCATGAAATGCTGCACGCCAGGCCTCCCTATCCATCACCAACTCCTGAAGTCCACCCAAACCCATGTCCATTGAGTTGGTGATGCCATCCAACCGTCTCATCCTCTGTCGTCCCCTTCTCCTCCTGCCTTCAATCTTTCCCAGCATCAGGGTCTTTTCAAATGAGTCAGCTCTTCACATCAGGTGGCCAAAGTATTGGTGTTGCAGNTTGTTTTTGTATCCCTTCAGCCAATCTTTGTCTTTTGGTTGGGGCATTCAACCCATTTACGTTTAAGGTAATTATTGATAAGTAGGATCCCACTGCCATTTACTTTATTGTTTTGGGTTCTGGTTATTCACCCTTTTTTGTGTTTCCTGTCTAGAGAATATCCTTTAACATTTGTTGCAGAGCTGGTTTGGTGGTGCTGAATTCTCTCAGCTTTTGCTTTTCTGGAAATCTTTTGATTTCTCTTTCATATTTGAGTGAGTTCCTTGTTGGGTACAGTAATCTGGGCTGTAGGTTATTTTCTTTCATCACTTTAAGTATGTCTTGCCGTTCCCTCAGGAGGAAGAGTTTCTACTNTTGCTTTTCTGGAAATCTTTTGATTTCTCTTTCATATTTGAGTGAGTTCCTTGTTGGGTACAGTAATCTGGGCTGTAGGTTATTTTCTTTCATCACTTTAAGTATGTCTTGCCGTTCCCTCAGGAGGAAGAGTTTCTACTGAAAAATCAGCTGTTATCCTTATGGGAATCCCCTTGTGTGTTATTTGTTGTTTTTCCCTTGCTGCTTTTAATATTTGTTATTTGGGTTGATTTTTGTTAATTTGATTAATATGTGTCTTGGGGTATTTCACTTTGGGTTTATCCTGTTTGGGACTCTCTGGGTTTCTTGGACTTGGGTGATTATTTCCTTCCCCATTTTAGGGAAGTTTTCAACCATTATCTCCTCAAGTATTTTCTCATGGTCTTTCTTTTTGTCTTCTTCTTCTGGAACTCCTATAATTCAAATGTCGGAGCATTTAAAATTGTCCTGGAGGTCTCTGAGATTGTCCTCATTTCTTTTAATTTGTTTTTCTTATTTCCTCTCTGATTCATTTATTTTTACCATTGTATCTTCTACTTCACTAATCCTATCTTCTGCCTCCGTTATTATTTGTTGCCTCCAGAGTGTTTTTTTTAATCTCATTTAGTGCATTATTAATTATATGTTGACTCTTTTTAATTTCTTTTAGGTCCTTGTTAAACCTTTCTTANCCACATGGAGAGGCAGGGAAAGTATGTGTGTTTATTTGTTACTTCATAGATAAAGAAATCTATTCACTCCACAAATGTTATCTGAGATTCTACCAACTCCATTGTATTCTATTAAGTATTATAGAGGATAAAATTACACAGAGGAACCTATTTTGTACCTAAGATATAGAAACCTAAAGCTGAATAATACAGAAATGTATAATAGCTTCCAAAAGATGACAAAAAGCAATATATGGTTAAAATATTAGAAGTAAGTATGGTGTCCTGGAGGAGTATTTACTGCATTCTGGAGGATTAAGGGAGACATTTTAAAGCAGGTGGCACATAATAGTAGAATATATATGCCTGGAAGGAGGCTTAGAATTTGTGGAATCTGCAAGAATGTTTACTCTTTGGTATACAATCATATACTCATATACAATCATATACTCATATAACCTTAAAAATGCAAAGATTTTAGCATCTGGTTTATTCTGATAGACCATGCTGGAACTGTTCCTATGGCACCCTGGGCAAAAGTGTTGGAATAGCTATAGTTTTTAAAAAATTTTAGCTCATGTGGAGTTGTAATCTCTATCATCCTACCCCTTGCTGACTGAAGCAACATAACACAAATCTATTTTCACTTCTTGTATAAATAAAAGCCTTTAATATATCTGTAGAGCACTATCAGATCTATCTTTTCTTCTTTCCATTAAATCTTTTAAATTCTTTGAGTACCAAAATCATTAGTATACTGCTGGACCCCTGTCTTATTTGTTCAAATTATCTATAACTTTTGTCATCTTAAACTGATATATTATTCAAGGGGTAGAATGAATTGTACATATGTCGAATTAAATAAAATTCTTACTTCCTGGGCCCTAAATACTAGATGGTTAAGTGTTTAGACACTGTTGTTATCTTTCCAATAGCTTTTAAACATGTAAGTTAATATTATTAGTTATGAACATTTCTCACACATAAGGGTAACTATCATGTGAAAGATTCTTGATTAATATGCCTGGAATGAGTTACGAATGCTTTCCTAAAGAACAAAGGCCACTTTCATTGCATGGCTTTCTCTTGTTCCTTTTTTCTTTTTCTTAAGTCATTCATGATCTGTGCATATTCACCTAGATGATGCTTGCTTAAAGGACTTTTTTTAATACCAAAGTTCCAACTTAACAATGATCATTAATATTTTCTCATTGTTATTAAACTGAGAAAATAAAAATTAATAGTTCATGTAAATTAATAAGCCAATACTGACCCCTGGTGTGTAGTGAAAAAATTACTTACTGGGTGAACTAGTGGACACTAGGGAAATGTTTTATGTTTTAATGTTTCTTCATCTTTGTCCAACCAAAGAAGTTATAATCACAAATGTGGAAACCGGGGAATCCAAAGCTAACTGACTGAGTGGAGAGAGTTCCTCTGTGTTAGCCCTCTGTGGCTGGTGAGTAAAAAGAACTAGAAACTCTAGAATGGCCCCATCAGATGATGTTTTTGCCTGATATGGTCAGTTTTTAAGCAAATGTAAACACAGAAAATTGAGAAATGCTCTCTTCACTTGACTCCGTGTGAACTGGATTTTATTTTTAAGACCTGTTGTGAATTTATCTAGGTGTGCCCTCATCTACCATCTTGGGTCTTCATTGCCTGCTATGCCCCAAAATACCTCTCCACTTGTCTCTGACACAAGGTTCCAAAGTCCTCCTTTTCAGATCTTGTTTACTCTTGTTCCTTCTCCTGTACTTTGCCAAAGCTTTACCGTGTGCCTGGGATCCACGATGCAGGTTCAGGCCCCGTGGCCACCAGCAGCTCTATTGCTGCCTTACCTTCTCCTGTGCTCACAGGGTACTAGAACCACACTTATTGGAGGAGTATCACTGGGCTTTTAGCCAATGAGCTAGATTCTAATTTAATCCTGGCACTGCCACTGACTTGCTGCGAGACCTATACAACTCCCTTCAGCTCTACGACTGCTGGATTTCTGTTTCTTAATCTGTAAAAGTGGGTGGTTAGACTAGGATCACTAGCATCCCCTGTGATACTCTAATTCTACAATTCAAGAAGTCTGGACTCAGGAAGCCAGTTTGGAACCTTGGGTTCTTTACTGCCTACTGTGCTTCCTCATTCCTTTCTCCCCCACTCTCTAGTTTGTCTAGATGCTTCTATGGTATACTCTTATGGTCACTAAACCATTGTACTGGTTATACTGTCTTGTAACTTCTTTTTTCCTTCCTTGGCCTAACATACAGCAGACTGTTACTATCTACTGAGTGAATGAAAAAAAAAGAATAAATTTCTTCATCCTGCAAGTCTATATCCACCCTGTATCTCTTAGAAGCTTCTGGACCCTGAGAGCTGTGTAGTCATATAACTTTTGTCCTGATTCTACAAACCAGATAATATGCAGTGATGTTGCCTTTCAAAAACTCTCAAAGGTGATGAATAGCTATAGTCCCTGCTGGAGAAAAATGAGAGGACATTGTTATTGGGAAACTTCAGAGTGCTTTAGAATTACTTAGGGAGATTTGAAACTCTGGAGACTGATATCATACTCCAGGACAATTATACTAAGTCTCCTACATACAGCTCTTCAAGTTGTGAAATTTCAAAGATGTGAATGTGAGTTCCATCAAGGTCAGGCGTGAGTGAAACTGCAGCTTGTCCTCCATTTCCTATTGCTGACAACCTTTCAGTTCTACCATCTCCTACCTCCTCTCCCTCTTCCAGCCAGGAACTCTTCTTGCCTGTTCACTCAATGCCACCCCCTGTAGGCCAGTTGTTGTACTGCACTACTATACTTTTTCAACGTACTGTAATGTAGGATTAAAACTCCTTTCTTCATTTTTTTTTGTTTTTTTGGTATGTTTTATTTGTGTGAAAAGTATTATAAACCTATTACTGTGTTGCCGATTGTGTTAGTTGTGTACCAAGGCTAATTTTGTTGGAGTTATGAACAAATTAGACTTAAACGCACTCTTGGAATGGAACTCGTTCGTATGTAAGGGACTGACTATACAGCAGAATCTCTGGCAGTGGGGCCCAACTATTGGCATTCCTTCAAAGATGCCTGGGTGAATGTAAGGTGCAGCCAGAGTGGTGAACCATGGGCCACGGTGTATAGGAGAGCGCTGACAAGCATCAGAGCCCAGTCTGCTTTGGGGTGATTTGTTATGTAAAAATAGGTTATGTTGTGTTATCAAGGTGAACTCATTCAAAAGACTGCTCACCAACCACACATACTCTGTGTTTTAAAAGTAAACTCTATTTCGCATTATGTATAGTAACTGTTATAATTTTGTAAACCTTCACTTCTTCCAGTTTTATTGTTACTTTCCATAAATGATTTATTTTCCACTTTTTAGAAATAATTGGTGCCTCACATGAAAGACTCCTCCATTTTTGCTGCCAAATCTATACATCTGTTTTCTTCTGTATTCTTCTTTTCCTAGTTCCTTTCTGCCAGTGTTTAGCTTTCTAGAGGCATCGTCCATCTCTTTAAAGCAAAGATTCAGAAACACAGGTATATGTATGTGTGTTTGAAGGCNTCCATTTTTGCTGCCAAATCTATACATCTGTTTTCTTCTGTATTCTTCTTTTCCTAGTTCCTTTCTGCCAGTGTTTAGCTTTCTAGAGGCATCGTCCATCTCTTTAAAGCAAAGATTCAGAAACACAGGTATATGTATGTGTGTTTGAAGGCGATAAACAGTTCTGCCAACAAAAGACCCCTCTGAACCAGTATAAAAGAGAGAACATGTTACTAAGTAAGCATTATCAGATTTCCATGAATGTAAGATAGCAGAAAAAGTGACTAAAAAGTCTGGACAGAGTTACACATAATTTATTTAACAAAGAAGAAAGAAGGGACTACACGCGATGATGCTCTCCTTGTAAAAGTTTCCTGAGTTAATTTTGGAGGCATATATTTATAGTTCCAAGTGTGAGAAGGTCCCCAAATTTACATTGTAAAAGTTGGATCCTTTATTGGGCCTGAAATCCTGTTAGGATTTCAAGGAGGAGAGTGTGAGGAGATGGTCAGCTCCTCTGCAAAGAAAGTTTCATCATTTTAGCCTTACAGTATGCCTTGGAAAGTGTATATATGTAAATATTACCAGTGAGAGAACTAAAAGCAATGGCATTTCAGTAGAACATCTAGCAGTAGACCTTGGTATCTAAACACCATTTTTCAATGAAGGGTATCAGTGCTTATCTGAAAAATGGTAATTCCTGGACCAGGTAGGGAAAACATAAGATGAGCCCAGAACATCTCATGGTCCTAGAAAATAAGGAAGCTCTAAAGATAAGTAAATAAAAAGTACAAGAAAAAGATGGGCACTTGTTGAAAGAACATAGCAGACACCCTGAAGGGGCACCTAAAGGCTAAAGCTGAAGCAATCTGAGCAATACAATAAATAATGATATTACAGGATTTTGTTCCATAGAATAGAATAAATATTTGAGTCTCTACTCATATAAATAATTGAATATATAAATGGAGAGAGTAGTAAGACAGCTCTTGCTTAAGAAAAATTCTAAATATATGTAGAGAGAAAAAGGAAGATGGAAAAATCCCCATTAGGCAACCTGTACAAAATAATCATTAGTGATAAGATCCACCAATGAATGCACAAATTAGTGGGAAAAGTTTGAGGTAAAAGGACATTTGCTCCATATAAAAGTATCTCAATATATTAATGGGGAATATAGCCTCTTTAAACATAGAGAAATCTAGCAGATACATCCTTAGCCAAGGAAATGATGATGGTAAATGCCATCAATAAAAAGACAAACCATTTACTATCACTTTATACCTACTATGATGTACTGAGAAAGGAACATCACTTCTGGTTATTCTTGCTTAAAATTCACATCCTCAGTCCAGTCATGAGGAAACATTAGACAAACCAAAATCTGAGGCACAGCCTACAATGCAACTAACTAGTACTCTTCAAGTTGGCAAGATTCTAAAAAATGAAGATGAAGGAGGTCATAGATTAGAGGAGGCTAAGAAGACATGACAACTAATTGCAGTGGGATCCTCTGTGGAATCCTGGAATATAGAAAGGATGTTATTAGAAAAAGAGATGAAATTTTTTCCATTTTATTTATTCATTTTTTGTTGAAGGTTAATTATACAATTTTGTGGTTTNTTATTGATATTTCTCCTGGCAATCTTGATTCCAGCTTGTGCTTCCTTCAGCCCACAGGAGGCATATAAAGTCAGTCTCTTTCATTACTGGAGACACTAGTTGAAGTAGCAGTCACCAGATTTCTTGATGTGGCATTTGCCAGATCTCTTAACTGAAAGGTCCTTTTCCATTTGTAATTAAGAATTAATCTGATGGTGATATTTTGAGTCTGTATAAATATCCTATTTCTCAACAACATTCAACCAATGCTCTTAACATGGATTTATGAACCTTGCCTGAATTAGTTATTACTTTGTAGACTGCAAAATGGCAAATTTCTAATTAGATTATTTCTTCTGTATTTATTAAGTGAATTAAACACTGTTTAATGAGTGAATTAACTCAATGTTATAATTCATTGTTGTCACTGATTCACTGGAACTTTTGATGCTCAAATTATCTTAAATTTGGCATATGGGACTCTTTCAAGCTGTTTTTATGTCTTTTTGACATTTCCTTTCCAGTTTTTAAGTATGTTCTTATTTTTCTGGTGCAATATTTACCAGGATCCCCTCATTCCTTTCCTGAACCAGACCTGAAAACAGCCATTTTCCCAAGGAATCCAGGATCCTTTTAGTGGAAAATAGAACTTGAGAACCAAGCTCTGGGAGCTGGGGCTGAGGTCAGAGTGCAATACTTTAACTATTTCTCTTAGCAGATTAATCACACAGTTGCTAAGACTAATGCTTTCTGGAGATTTTTAAAAGTAAAACAGATTTTCATTTGATTGTACCTTACCTTACTGTAAGATTGCCCTTTGTAAATAAATACCTTTTCAATACCATGATGCTCTGAGGTTTCAAAACACTGAAACTGGCTATCTAGGCTAAGGATTTTACTGAAATAATTATATACAGATTTAGCTTCATGCTCATATGATCAATGTTCTCTCTGTTTAATGTTCTAGATAGCTAGTTGGCAGATGGCAAGTGGGCAATGATATGATTTTGTAATTAGACTATGAAAGATGACACATGAGAAAACAATTAGAGGGAAAATATTTACCAAAGGCTAATTACCATTGATTTCCAGGTACATTTAAAGTCAGTCATGGGAAGAAAAAGCACGTTAAAATAAGAACAGAACTTTTACTTTTTCTTATTAATCTTGAACTTGTTTTTCTTAAGCCCTTTTCTGTTTTAATTTAGAGTCAAGGGCCTAACAGGCGATAATTGCAGGGAGAACTAAACCCAAGTCATAAGTACCTTATGTTTGTAGAGTGCTTTAGAGTTGACAGAGCAATTGCCCAGAGTCACAGACTTCTCACAGTACACCTGTGTGGTGGGTGAGATTGCTCTGTCACTAAACAGAGTTGTCAAGCCTGGCTTTTAAAGGGACAGAACTAGATCAGGAGTCCAGGGCTCTCTGCTTAGTGGAGGGGCAGAGAATGGATTCAAGAGTCAACCTGTGAGATTCTGGGGGTTATTTTAGGGTTCTCTCCTTTCATACTTCATTACCTTATATAAGGAGGGTGTTCAGAATCCTCCCTTTGGAGGAATAAATGCTGTGTTCTCACAGGCACATGGGAAGGGGAGAACTGAATGATGGGTGTGTGACATCACTTGGATTTTTCAAATGGGATGTGTTAGCCGCATTCAGCTAATGCAAGAGGTCATTTCCTACTCTTTCCCACTGGCCTATTTTAGAAACTGTGGCTGGGGTCCACCAGCCTCCTCTAACCCCAAATGCTAATCTCAGTGAAATCCTCCACAGCTGGAATGCTAATTTGCCTTTAATTTGCGGCAGGTTTGGAAGGTCCATCTTTTGTGGTTCCTTTTAATTGAGAGAACCAAGCCAATTTCCTGATGCATTTGAACAGAATCACATGAGAACCCCCCACCCCCCACCCCCATATTACCTGGTTTTTAGGACTCAGGAACTGGAAAACATCCTTTTGTTTTCTGAAAGACAAACTGTTTTGTAAGCCGAGCCCTAGGTGCGGTTCTTTCTCTACATTTTCCTGTCTCCCTGGTAAATTTCAAGGGCCTGGAGGGAGGATAATCCATCAGGCCTTTTTCGCTGACATCAACAGGAAAAAAGCAGGAAGACATAGGTTGTTCTGAAGGACATGTGCATCATTTATTTTCTCTATTGTGAGAGGCAAAATAAGATCAGGCTCTTCCTTTCTGGTCGGAAGTGGCTCAGATAGTAAAGAATCCGAATGCAATACAGGAGACCCAGGTTCCATCCCTGGGTCAGAAAGAGCCCCTGGAGGAGGAAATAGCAACCCACTTCCAGCCCTGTGGGCTACAGTCCATGGGGTCGCAAAAGAGTTGGACATGACTGAGTGACTAATACACACACACTTCTTTCTGTTAGAGGACGCATGCTAAGATTCTGCCTGCTTGTATGTGCTTGTTTTCACAGCCTGAGGCCGTGGCTTCCTCCCCACAGTTCAGCGATCCTCATCTGTATGTGTGGAATGTAACGGGCAACAGACTGTTGCACCGAGTGGAAGGAGTGAGGCTGAAAACAAGGCCAGCTCAATGCACGGATTTTGTCAGCATCAAAAGACAGCTTGAGATGTTAGCAAGAATGAAAGTGACCCACTATCGGTTTGCTCTGGACTGGCCCTCAATCCTTCCCACTGGCAACCTGTCTCTGGCTAACCGACAGGCTTTGAGGTACTACAGGTGTGTGGTCAGTGAGGGGCTGAAGCTCAACATCTCCTCAATGGTCACGCTATACTATCCGACCCACACCCAGCTAGGCCTCCCAGTGCCTCTGCTGCACAGCGGAGGGTGGCTGAACCGGTCCACGGCCGAGGCCTTCCAGGACTACGCCGAATTGTGCTTCCGGGAGCTGGGGGACCTGGTGAAGCTCTGGATCACCATCAACGAGCCTAACCGACTGAGTGACATCTACGAGCAGTCTAGTAACGACACCTACTGGGCAGCCCACCACCTGCTGATCGCCCACGCCCTGGCCTGGCACCTCTACGACCGGCAGTACAGGCCTGTGCAGCGCGGGGCCGTGTCGCTGTCTCTGCACTCGGATTGGGCCGAGCCCGCCAATCCCTACGCGGACTCGCACTGGAAGGCGGCCGAGCGCTTCCTCCAGTTCCAAATCGCCTGGTTCGCAGAACCCCTTTTCAAGACGGGGGACTACCCGCTGGCCATGAGAGAGTACGTCGCGTTCAAGAACAGGCAAGGGCTCTCACGCTCCACGCTGCCTCAGTTCACCGAGGAGGAGAAGAGGCTGGTCAAGGGCACTGCGGACTTCTACGCCCTGAACCATTTCACCACCAGGTTCGTGATGCATGAGCGCCAGAACGGCAGCACCTACGACACGGACAGGGATATCCAGTTTCTGCAGGACATCACATGCCTGAGCTCCTCCACCCGCCTGGCCGTGATGCCCTGGGGAGAGCGCAGGGTGCTGAAGTGGATCCGGAGGAACTATGGAGACATGGATGTTTACATCACGGCCAGTGGCATCGATGACCAGTCTCTGGAAAATGATGAGCTCCGAAAATACTACTTAGAGAAATACATTCATGAGGCTTTGAAAGGTGAGGTCCGAGGGCCATTTCCCTCGAAGTATATGACATTCCCAGGTAATATGAACCAAAGAATGAGAGGGAACAGGCTCATTAATGAGTCTGTTATGGGCTTAGAAAAAGGCCGTTGTAAAAGCTGTAGCTTACTCTCAGGGATAGGAAGGTTCTAGGCTTTAAACATAAGGGTAACAAGATCCAACTCACACCAAAAGAATTGCTGCTCTTTTGTGAATACACCATAAAGGAGCAAGAATTGATATAGAGAACTGCACTGGTCTGGGTAAGGATAATGGTGGACTGGGTCAGGCTATTAAGAGTGGTGAAAGTGAAGTCGCTCAGTCGTGTCAGACTCTTTGCGGACCCCATGGATGGTAGCCTACGAAGTTCCTCCATCCATGGAATTTTCCAGACAAGAGTCCTGGAGTGAGATGCCATTTCCTTCTCCAATTGAGAGTGGAGATAGTGAGAAGTGGATAGGTTCTGGATGTGTTTTGAAGGCAGTCAACAGGATTGGATGTGTATGAGAGGAGAGTCAAAAATGATTCCAACAGAGGAGGTGCTGTAAGTTTGTTGACAGAAGGAATAAAAGAGTAGGAGAGCCAGAGTGAGTGGCTGGGGAAACCAATTGCAGTTATTGGGGCAGTTATCTCACATCTGAGCTCTGGAATCAAGGTAAATAAGCAAAATTTTTCTGTTTTTAACACTGTGAACAAGTTGACGGTTAAGTCCTTTGACCTTCATGGCTGCAGTTCTTAAATCTGAGTTTCCTCCAGGGGTTTTTATATTATTATACATATGTTTTAATTCAATCTTTAAAAATTACATTATACCTATATTCATCTTCTCAAGAAAAGATCATTGAGAAAAGAATGTAAAAAAAACCTTTAATGAAAATGTTGTATGAGCATGAGTTTTAGTCTGTTTTCAATGAAAACTAAATTCTTAAGGATATCTAATAGTTCACATGTGATTAATAATGTTTACTTTTGGTATTTTTCAGCATACCTGATTGATAAAATCAAAATCAAAGGCTATTATGTATTCAAACTGACTGAAGAAAAATCTAGACCCAGATTTGGATTCTTCACACCCGATTTCAAAGCTAAATCCTCAATCCAGTTTTACAACAAACTGATCAGCAGCAATGGCTTCCTTTCTGAGAACGGTAGTCCTAGATGCAGTCAAGCTCAAAGAAACACAGAATGTATTGTCTGCTTACTTCTTGTGCAGAAGAAACCGCTGATATTCTTTGGATGTTGTTTCTTCTCCACCCTGGTTCTACTGTTATCAATTACCATTTTTCATAAGCGAAAGAGAAGAAAAATTTGGAAAGCAAAGAACTCACAGCATATACCGTTAAAGAAAGGTCACAATAGAGTTTTTAGCTAAGCTGATGTTATTTCTGTCTGCAGGATGGAAAAGTTTAAAAATTCACTCCAGTTCCATATACTGGTAACTTACAGAAGATACACCTATATTGTAGAAAAAAGACAACTTGAGAATTTAGTGATAGCCAAGGTAATGACAATCTTGGTCTCCATTGTATGGTTCAAATTTTCCCTTAAAAGGTGTTGACATCGGTGAATTCAGTTCTTGGATCTAAGGTAAAGGTTTCCCTAGACAGTAAGCCTATGAGGATTATCTGATATGTTGTTTCATGGTGTTTGATGAACTGTTTCCTATCATTATTCTCTAGCTTTCCTCTATTCATACCAGTAGCTACTTATGATAAAAGAAATTGTTTTGAAAGTACAACCTTGTTAAAGATTCCACAGTGGAGATTGTCAGTGATAAAATTGTCACTTTTTTAGGGGCTTTCCCCTTTGGTCAGGGTGGTTCTCAAGTGGAAAAAAAATAGGTTAAGAAGTATCGTTTTTCTATAGCCAGTTGCAGACTCTTAAGCACATCAATCCCCCAGCTTTTCTCAATAGAAATTAAAATTGAGCATTTATAAAACATCTCATTTTGAGATCTTTTATCAGATGATTAAAAAAAAAACATTTCTAGTGACTCATGTAAACATCAGAAGACAAAGATTAAATTCAACTAGATCCAACTGCCTGTGAAGACAGAGGTCATTCAACCTCACAGTACAGCAACTTCCTTCAAACTGGTATTATTCCTCACCTGAATCTTAGGAGGTGACAGATGCGGGAAACATTCTAAGATGTGATTTTTTTAATATTATTGTTATCAAATTACCATTTATCCCATGAGACTTGTTCTCTCCCCTTAAGTCCTTCACTGATCTAATACAAGCACATATGGACCTCTTAAGGTCTAGAAGGCACCTCCTAGCTGTGGACACAATTCAGAATATTGGTGGCCTGAGTAAACTATTCTTACGTTGCAATCTTTGAAGCTAGGATTAAGTAAATTCATAAAACTGAATCTGCAGTTTGACTTTTTTGAATTCTGTTCTTAACATTCATTCACTGTAGTCTAAATGTTGGGAGGAAGAAAACCTGAATCTAAACCCATTTATACCCATTCTTTCCTTAGGTGAGTCAATATTTAACTATCGTTTATTCCTCTGGAAATCTGACTTCCAGAGTCAAAAGAAAGCTTATTTCCTGCATAACTGAGATACTAATTGATAACAGCATTAATTTTCAAAGATACAGATAACACAATTGGTCAATTCGAACAAATGCAAAAGTGATTAAGACATCAATATTCTTTCTGGCTGGCCAATTCAAATAGTAAAATTTTAATGTTTTTGTCTCCTTGTTCCAACTGCATCCTTCTTCCAACCTTAGCAGCTTTTATTTTCCAATAATTTTTTATATTTCTCTGAGAACCACTGGAGAAGGGAACAGCTACCCACTCCAGTATTCTGGCCTGGAGACCTACAGTCCAAAGGTTCATAAAGATCAGACATGACTGAGCAACTTTCATCTGATTATCAGGCTTGAGGCTATACATAATTATAGTAACTCGTTTTTTAATCCTAGAGAATCAGTTGAGCAACTCAACTCATCAACACCCAAGGTTTTGAAAAATAAATATTTAGTCCTAAGAAGACTTGGAATTAAGATGTTTGCTTTCCTGTTCTGTTTTGATTATCTTGTATTCAGTGTAAGTCTTTACATTTAGTGCTTAATGTATCTTTTAAACTTGTCACCTTGCCAAAGTGAAAACTGTTAGTCACTCTTTTCATCTCTATGGTCCATCCATGGATTCTCCAGGCAAGAATACTAGAATGGGTTGCCCTTCCCTTCTCTCCAGGGGATCTCAGAGTCTCCTGTATTGCAGGCAGATTCTTTAGCATCTGAGCCACCAGGGAAGCGGTATCAATAGTAAAGTCCCTAATTCAATGCTGTCCTCCCTTTTTTGCCACCTGGGAATTTTACTAGTCTTTAAGCAGTCATCATACATGAGTCCCTAGGTGCATATTTTCATCTGGCTCATGCTCAGTTATACCTTTCAGGTTTTTCTTAATTCATTTTAAAATCATAAATGGGGATTCTCCTGGTGGACCAGTGGTTAAGATTCCCATGCCCCAATGCAGGGGGTCTGGGTTCAATCCCTGGTCAGGGAACTAGAACCCACATACTCTGGTGGCTCAGAGGTTAAAGTGTCTGCCTCCAATGCAGGAGACCCGGGTTCGATCCCTGGGTCGGGAAGATCCCCTGGAGAAGGAAATGGCAATCCACTCCAGTATTCTTGCCTGGAGAATCCCATGGATGGAGAAGCCTAGTAGGTTATAGTCCACGGGGTCCCAAAGAGTCGGACACAACTGAGCGACTTCACCTTCACCACATCTAAAGAGCCTTTGCCACAACGTAGATCCTGCATTACCAAATACATGTGTTAATTAAAAAATAAAACCATAAAGAGTCAGTTAGGAACTGTTAGCAGCTTTTGACAAGATCTTTTACCTTTCGAAACTTGAAGAACATCTTAAAATGTAGTTTACTTTATATATTGTTGCATTTGCCACATTCAGTTCAACCCTTTCACCACTAAGTCTGATATATATGGAAGTATCGCCAATTATGGTGTTTAAAGAGCCTCTGGAAATTGAGGTCAGTGAATTATGACTAGATGTTTTAATTCTCAATGTAATTTATTCCAAATAAAACTGGCTTATGCTGATTATTTATATTCAACTTAAGAACTGTGGAATGTGAACAGTGTTTTAACTGGGTTCTGCCAACAACCCCTCCCTCCATCCTCCCAACCTGTGTGCCAAATGGGCAATTTACTCCCAAGTATGTTTTCTCATTAGAAAATGTAGACTGCTACACCTCAAAATTGAGGATGTACTTACATGCTTATCCATGGTAAACAGAAAACACTTTCCTTTACCACATCTAAGTTATTAAATTGAAGTAACTCCTCAGCTACAACCAGACTGCCAACAGTTACCCTTTAAAGTCTCCACACTTCATTTCTGGTGTTATACACTTCCACTGCTGATACCACTGCCTATATACCAACACTCTTCAATATTAACACCTTTATCCCTCTCCAACATTGCCACTTGGAAATTTCAACCCTCAAATTCAATTTTAAAATTCTGTCAATACCTTAAAAACACCTTTTGAGGCCCATTACTATTACTCAATCTCCACAAGCTGAATCTCCCTGGCAATTTGAGAACCAATCACTCAGCAAACAGCTATATGCCAGACACTGTTCTAAGAACTTGGAATATCCCAGGGTAGACAAGGTCACACCCCCCCATGAAGGTTAAACTCTTAGCAGGAAAAAAGTATATAATCAATACCCAACAAAGTAAACTATTAATCTTACATTATAAACATTATGGACAAAAACTGGAGCAGGGTATGCTAGGATGGACATGAGGAATGAGCACAACAGGCTTCACTGAAAATATTTGACTACTAACCTGTCACTCAGAGGAAAAGACAACTTAATCATCCAACGCCTACCCCAAACCTCATCTCAAAATAATTCAAAGCAAAATCTGTATTTACAATTTCACCCATTTCTTAAAAATTTAACTACTATCATCAAACCAATGATTAACTCAATATAAAATTAATTTCACTTAAACCAAGATCTTAGTAAGCCCAGACTTTATTGATGGACTAGACACAGTATGTAAGACAAAGTTAAATGTTTTGCCTGAGAAATTACATGGTTAGAGTTTCTAACAAATGAGATAGGGGAGGACCGCAGGTTTAGGTGCAACCCTACTGAGTTAAAACACAGTATTGTTTAGTAGTATATCTGAAGTATGACACATGGAATGTTTAATTTTTTTTTAAAGCTATCAAAGACTAGGATATAGAAGTGGCTGAAATTTGGGTATAACTGAGAGAACCTTAGACTACAGCAACCATGTTTATCATAAATATAAGTTAACTCCATCTTTTAATTCTTACTAAGACAAGTATCATTTCTCAGCTGCTTTTTCAGTTACTGTGACTCAGGCATTTGCCTCACAAATCTTCAAATCTATGCCACAGCAAAATTAGATACTTTCAGGGCATCTCCTAAAGTTGTAACCATATTCCTCTTGCCTGAAATGTCCCTGGTATTCCTTCAAGCCCCTTCTGCCATTAAGTCTTGCTAACAACAACAAAATCAACCACTATTCCTTCTGTTTTTGTTCTTAACACACTAGAATTTACTTAACTGTTTACTGGCCAAATAGTTTGAAATGATAAAACAGTAGAAAAAAATCTNGTATTCCTTCAAGCCCCTTCTGCCATTAAGTCTTGCTAACAACAACAAAATCAACCACTATTCCTTCTGTTTTTGTTCTTAACACACTAGAATTTACTTAACTGTTTACTGGCCAAATAGTTTGAAATGATAAAACAGTAGAAAAAAATCTCAAATCAAGAGTTTTTATTATTGTCTCTTTAAAAGATCACAATTGAGTCAATAAACCATCTGCTATCTTGTTTCTGCAGCAGGATCACTGTAAAAAAGAAAGGAAATAGTCTGTAATTCTCCATCAATATTCTTGCCCCTAAAAGTTTTATTTTCAATCATGTAAAACATACTTTCTGCCTTTGCTACAATTATAGTTTAAGTTTCTTAATTAATTAGGCCCAACTAAAGCAATAAAATTACACAGATATTACAAAATCCCACCTGAGATCTTATTCATCAGCCTGCTGAACTGTTCCTTTTTCAGAAACATAGATACCATCCAAAAATTTTCTGATATCCTTGTTTTTAACTGTGGTGGCTTGCTGAATCAAAGCAGCTGTAAGGGTGAAAAAGATAAGGCAATTATCAGCCAAACCCATCACAAGTATTTCATCACATGCTGTACTTTATAGCTTTTAATTAAGATCCCCCAAATTAAAAAAAAACCCTCACCAAATGAACAAATACCAGGTATTCAACTCCAGGATTTAGACAGACAAGATTTTATAGGCATTAATTATGCACAGTAAACATACAAACCTGAATTTGACACAAGTTCAATGTCATTTCCTTCAAGAATCAACTCATCTTTCTGGGCTTGAGATACTGAACAGGCAACCCCTAAAATAGAAGAGGGCATGTGCACAGTGTCAACATAAAATAAGATTTGTAGAATACTTAAAATAACTAAGGAGCAATTTACTTGATTTAAAATTCCACACACCAAATGAAACTATCTGTTTTGTAATAGAATCTGAATTATCTGGGCAAATTTTGTATTCCTGGGACTTCCTGGTGGGCCAGTAGCTAACACTGGGCTGTCAATGCAGGGGGACTGGATTCAATCCCTGGTCAGGGAACTAGTTTCCACATGCTGCAAGTTAAAGAGTTCGAATGCTGTGACTAAGAATCCCATAGCTAAATAAGCAAAAACTAAGACTCAGCCAAATAAATAAATAAGCTTTGTATCCAATTGTATTTCTTATTTCTATTGTACACGTTTGGTATTCTTCAAAGCTCATTTTTGGGGACCTCCCTGCTGATCCAGTGGTTAAAGCCTCCATGATGACAATGCAGGGGGCGAGGGTTTGATACCTAGTGAGGAACTAAGATCTCACAAGCTTTGTGCAAGACCTCCCACTCCCCCTCAATTCAATAGGGGAAAAAAGGCAGAATCAAAGGGCACTAAGTTTTAAAATTTTCTAATGCTTCAGTGTTAGATACATCAATTATATATCAGAGAAAAACTATTTTAAGTGCACTTCTACTTTAATTGTACTGGGTAATTCTGAAATAATCTGGCCTTAGTTATAACTAACCCAAAATATATTTTAGCCTTCACAAGCAGAAAAAAAAAAAAAATTTATGAACCATACCTGGCCTCATTCGAACCCTGCGTATGTATTTTTCACCCAAAAAATTTCGGATTTCCACAAGAGAACCATTCTCCTGAATAACAACGTTGATGGGGAAGTGGGCATACACTGACCTCATCTTGTAACGGAAGCCCTAGATTTAAATAAAGAAACTATCAGTAATGCTGAGAAATTTGAACAGGATACCCCGTTTTTCTCTGAAAACCAAGTAGGAACTGCCCCTTTGTAAGGAATATTTACATATTTGTCAGGGTTGTCTCCCTCTTTGCACCTAGAAAAGGATGACCAAATCTCTACAGAGACTTTAGAGGAAAACTTCCTCCTCCATGACAAAGGAAACTGAAAACTGTTCTCACTTACTCATGTGAAGGCTTTCTAAAATCACCCACACCAAGCCTTATAACAACTATATACAGAAACATCTGTTTCTGTTCTCTTTGCAGGACTGCAGTGCCCACCTTAACGAAAAGTGTTTTACTATTGCCTATGCCTTTCCAGGTGGCTCAGTGGTAAAGAAACCACCTGCCAGTGCAGGAAACATGGGTTTGATCCCTGGTTGGGAAGGAAAATCGCAAACTACTACAGTATTTCTGCCTGGGAAATCCCATGGACAGAGGAACGTGGTGAACTACAGTTCACAGGGTTGCAAGAGAGTCGGAGACCACAGCGATTTAACCACCATGCCCACAGTAAACAACACTAGATTCTCATAAAGAACCCCAAAGTCCTTCATCTTGGGCACCAAGGCTAACATACTGAATTACTCAGGTACACCAGATAGCAGGAATTAAGGATACAAAGGCACCCACACTCAAGGAACCTACCCTGGTATGTTTTTAAGGAAATGGACATGGAGTTCAGAAATTAGATCCACCTTTTTCTATCCAAGAAAGAGTAGTAGTGACATGCATCAAACAAGAAACCAAAGTCTACCCCATGTGTTACTTTTCTATAAGCATGCACCTTAAAAATGAGACTTAATTTGTGTAGAAAAAAAAAACCATCAGCAGACTATCAAAGACTACCTGGTCTTTACACACACACACACACACGTATTCCAAGACCCAGGAATGCCTATTGGACACATCTGCCAACATTACCTCTTCCCAAGCACTAGAGCTCAAGTACGCCACTAAATTACATGCATAATCTATTTTCTGCAGCAAACATATAAGTTGCATACATGAAGTACAGCTGAGAAACCTCCCCTTTCCAAGACAAAGTAGTCTGAGGAATCTGCTTACCAGTGTAACACCCTTGATCATGTTCTGTACGTGACTACAGATTGTGCGAACAGTGGCCAGTTCCTTTCTGTTTCCCCACCATTTGTCAACACGGAGCTGTAACAGAACAAAAAAACTTTATAAAACTCTTTCCAGAAATAAGCAGGCTTAGAAAGAANACGTGACTACAGATTGTGCGAACAGTGGCCAGTTCCTTTCTGTTTCCCCACCATTTGTCAACACGGAGCTGTAACAGAACAAAAAAACTTTATAAAACTCTTTCCAGAAATAAGCAGGCTTAGAAAGAAGTCCATCTATTCACAACAATCACTGTAAATTCTAGTACTTGCCCCAATTAAAAAGTACGAAAAAAAAACCACCACCTGAAAGTATTTTTATTACTATGCATTACAGGTACACTATTTCACAAAGCAACGACAACCCAGAAACGAAAGTATGGTACAAGCTGCATTAAACGTCAATCCTGGAAAATTATCAGGTTTAAGACCCACTGCTGCGTCCCTAAGATTTTTACAAAACGATCAGGAAAAAAATAAACTTAACTCGTTAACAGTATTAAGATCTGCTACGAATCATTACTACCCCGCTGCACCCTGGTCTGGAAGGAGTTTTTCTAATCTACTTTATTCAGAATTTGATCTTCCAATTTTGTTAAAGCAACAACACTGAAACTAGTTATAATCCAAGACACCCAATTTGAAGCTAAAACACAGAATCTCAATTTCGTAATTTGAAAAGCAACCCATCTTTTTACTCTTAAATCACAACCTTCCAAACAAGCAACTGTGTCCAAAACGAACAAAAAAACTCACCCTCTTCTTTTTCTTTCCAAGCAGACTGAGTTCTACATTGATGTGATTGAAGTCCCTCCGCAGGGTGCCTCTAGGGCCCTTCACAATAACTGTCCGTCCCTTCAAGTTAATGTCGACTAGGAGAGAACGTACTCGTGAGGCCTCGGAACAAGGTATAGAGCATGTAGTAAAGACGTAAGAAAAACGCAAACACCAAGTCTCGTACCATTTTCTGGGATGTCGACAGTCTGATTGCTGAGAATGGTCTTCATTCTGAAACACAAAAACCTGGGGTAAGAAGGCCGCTAACGACCAAACTCCACCGCACGGAGCTCCTACCGGAGACCACCGGCAAAAATACGGGAGGACCCGAACCGAGAGCGGTCCGCGCTGCGTCCTGGTTGGAAGGAGCAGCTCGCAGGCGCATGTTATAAGCCCAGCGGGCGAACTCCCCGCTCAGCGCATCCCTGGGTGTCCTGTCAAGCTGGCGCCATCCCGGCAAGGCTGAGGAGCTGGGGTAGGCCTGAAAGCCCCGTACAAGGCTCGATTTCCAGCGCAACCAAATTCATATGGCGTTCGCTGTGTGGGGAGACAACCACGATAGAGTTCCCGAGGGCCACAATCGCGCCGCTGGCCTTCCCAGAGCCGATGGCTTCAGATTCCCAAAGCCCACCGATTATAGAAACCACCTCACCTCGCAGTAGATGCGGCAAAGAGAGAGCGTCTTTCGTCATCACGCTCTTATAGTCCGTATGAGATCTGCGTGTGGGGTCATCAGTGCGCGACGCCGCTAGACTAAAGCAGCCAATCGCGGAGCTGCGCGAGTTCCACCGGGTCAGGGTGGTTCATTTGTCATAAATCTGGCGACGGTTTGTCCTTTTCTCTTTTCCCGGGAATTGCTGATTATTCGTCCCTGCTAGGAAAGAAAGAGCGAGATGTCTCTACGCTGCGGGGGCGCGGTCCGCACCGTGGGCCCCCGGGTGAGCGGCTA
Source organism: Neotragus pygmaeus (assembly GCA_006410875.1). Lineage (NCBI taxonomy): Eukaryota > Metazoa > Chordata > Mammalia > Artiodactyla > Bovidae > Neotragus > Neotragus pygmaeus. Next base: position 193,260 of record SJYV01022359.1, read on the forward strand.
GGGGAGCAGGGTGCGGGCGTAGGGTAGAGGGCTCCCATCCCTTTAGAGCGCCCAATAATGCCAGCATTTACTGAATGTTTACTTCTAGCCAGGTTTTCTTCTACACATTTTTCGTGTGGTGTCTCGTCTAATTCTTCAGACACCCCCACGAAGTTAAGTCTTTGGTAGTGATTTGTTTGTAGGTATCTCTGGCTGACGCTGAGAGGTGTCTTTTTTTTTTTTTTTCTTGCGAATCAATGGTTTGTACTAGACACCGGTTTGGGCAATTAGAACCCAAATCTGTGTTGTCAGCTTGAGCGGGAGACCTGGGCGAGAACAGTAGCAATTGTGCAGCATCTTAATAGGCACACTTTTTTTTTTTTTAACTCTTTGAGTTTTATAGTGTTTTGGTTGTCTTGTCCATGTGTGTGTTCAGATCCATAAGCTGACGGCTTCTTTTGGTCAACAAATATATATTGAGTGACCTCCTTGATCAAACACAGAATATAACATAGAAAATTGGAATAGTAAGTTTGGTTTCCCTACTTCAACTTCTCTGAAATCATCTGGGTTAAACCTTAAACCTCTAAGTTTTAACACATGTGTTTATCCAAAGCCCAAGGAAGAGATAATTTACTTCAGATTTTATTTAAACGTCCTTGACTCGTCAGAAATAGAAAATTCAAATTTGTAGCATCTTCTCCTGTTATTGCAGTTTAAACTTGAATGACTGACTTTTAGTCCTGATACGGATAAAGTGTGGCATGTTTTGTTAGCCAGTTCCAGAAGTTTCCAAATCTATTTTAAATCTAGACAGAAATAGTTAATTCCTATTCTTTGGGTTTGTTTTGTTCCCTTTGGGTCATCCTTAACCTTAGATTCTAAGCTTCAACACAGAGCTTGTAAATAGTTTAACATCATTTCTGAATCAGTTCTCTGGCTTACTCTTCCTTTTAGCTATGTAAATAGGTTAAAACTAAGTTATTACTAACTCTATTAAATAAATTTTTGCCTGGGAAATCCCATGGACAGAGGAGCCTGGTGGACTATAGTCCATGGGATTGCAAAAGAGTCAGACGACTTAGTGACTAAACAGCAATCTAAATAAATGTCACAATGAACCCTTTGTTTAGGTATTTGGAAGATATTTATGCAGCCCTGTCAGAGAAGTAAGTTCCCTGCCAGATGAAAAAAAGGAATTTTTACAGAGTGGACCAGACCTTCAAGAATTTATATCTGGTGATCTGACTGACAAGAGTACCTGGGATGAATATAAAGGAAATTTAAAACGCCAGAAAGGAGAAAGGTAATTGAAAATTTGGGGTAATTTTAACATCCCATTTCTTCATAGTGCATCATTTTCAGATATAACCAAACCCTGAAATACATTTTTAATCAGCTTGTTAAATTCAGCTAAAAATCATTAGAAAGAACTGATAACTAACATAGACTAGGCAAATAGGTGAAATTTTCTTTTCTCTCTGTCCTCTGACTGCCTTGCTAGGACTTATCCATCCTACACCACCATCTCCCTTTGTCCATCCAGCAACAAGTGTCTTCAGAGAGCAAAGATTATAAGATTGATATTAGTCTGTTACACTTTGATAAGGTTTTCATTATTACTGGGTCCTGATGATCGAACTTGTTTCTCCTAGCACGAATAGCATGCCTTGGTTTTAAAAGAATGGTAAGAGAATTTAGTGCAGAGCACAAATTGTTTGGGGAGATATTTTACCCAGCAACTTCTAGACTACAAGTGGATGGAAGTCAAGGGAAACCTAAGGATATGTAGCCTTTACTCCAAATTTTAGATTTTTTTCCATTTAACACCTATCAAAATCGAAGAGCAGAAAGTTCACTTGTGGGGTCTCTTCTTAATCTGAACAAATACAGAACTTTTTGTCAGTATTATTCATTAGGGAATGAGATGTTTCAAAAACTCCTTGTTTTTTAAAGATGGTATTACTCTATGCCTTTGCAAAACAAAGACATGATGAGCAAAGTGCCCTGACAGACACAGTTATGAGTGTTTTCTAAAGTGGTTTGAGCAAATCTAAGTTTGACTCTGTTATCTGCTATGGCAGAAATTAAAAGAATCATTCCAGGATACAGGGGGAAAATTCCCAATTGGTCATCATAATAGAGCAAAGTAACTTCAGAGCTGTGTGCTTATTTGGGAACATATTTGTTAACATAGAGTTATTTTGGCTTTCCGCAGGTTAAGACTACCTCCATGGCTAAAGACAGAGATTCCTATGGGGAAAAATTACAATAAACTGAAAAACACTTTGCGGAATTTAAATCTTCATACAGTAAGTTTTCTTACTTACTGTTAAGGGTTAAGTATCCCTCTTTACCAGAAGACATAATTTTTCTATGCATATATAACTTGAAAATTAATAAAATACATATTGAAAATAGCAAGGAAAGTAAATACATTTTCACGTTACTCTCAGTAATGGAAATAGATTTAAAAGTTATTTTCCCTGAAAAAGAAGCAAAAAATAATTGTATTTCTTAGTCACTTATTTAATAGTACAAACTAAAAAATTTTTTTCTGCCATTCAGGGAATGAGAGTTTTTGTCTTGTATTACAAATTAAGTACATGCTTGTTGGAAAGGATATATTAAATGTGAAACACACTATATGAAATCTCAAATGTTTGTTATACCACTTTAACTATTCAACATATACCCTTGCAGACTTTTTTATTTGTACATATAAAACATACATTCATAGTTTTTAATTTAAAAATAGAATCTTAATATCTGTGTAGTTTGGCAGTTTAACAGCATTTCCAAATAATGAATTTCTTAACATACTATATAAAGAATGGATAGTATAAAATGCCTGATGACTAATTTCCTCAGTTGGTAAATATTTTCAACCTGATCATATTCAGTTCCCTTTTACTCATAGGTGTGTGAGGAAGCTCGATGTCCCAATATTGGAGAGTGTTGGGGAGGTGGAGAATATGCTACTGCCACAGCCACAATCATGGTAAGGCCACCCTCAAATTCCAGAATTTTAGTCTAGAAACCAAAAGGAAATGTTTTATGTCTTTTTCCTACAAATGTTCATTGTGAGTCTCAAAAAAATATGATATTTTTTGTTACATGTGGGTTTGTGGTGGGGGCGAAACTTCACGGAATAATCTAGCTTGTTACGATCTCACCTTTCTCTGAATAAGTCTGTTATTGATTCTTCCATCTACCTGATAGAATATAATAATTAATTATGTGCTACCTTGAACTACCTCTTCTATTAATTTATATTTCCCTCTCATGGGCCTTTCAGTTAGCCCATGATCATCTGATCTTGAGTGTGCTAAACTGGACTCCAGGAAGTAGGTTGGGCTCAGGTCTCCTCTGCAGAGCTTTATTCTTGGACCAGCTGCTTGCCAAGGATATTCTTATCACAGAGGATGGAAGGAGCACAAGAGGGCAAGCCAAGCATCCATGCTCAATTGAGGCTTATGCTTGGTCATGCCTGCTGTCATTCTATTGGCTAAAATAAGTCACATGGCCAAGCCAGACATCAATGGGAGTAGAGGACTAAGTTCCTCCTTCAGAAGGTGGGCCCTGCAAGTTACATGGCAATGGGTAAAATGTACGATCTTAATATGATAGAGTAAGAAATGGAATTCACAATGCAGTCTACCATATTTATTCATACAAAGAGATTGAAATATTGGGTTAAATCTAATTATGTCTAACTTAAAGTTATACTTGTCTGGGGAATGTCTGATAAATGAGTTATACCAGTAAGAGATTATTTACATGAGAAACTGGAGATTCGTGTGAGATAGAGCTCTTTCTAGAATAATACAGAGCCAGCCAGAGAGCTTTTTTTTTTTTTTTTAGTATTTTTTTTAATTAAGTAGCTATCTGCTTTTTTTTTTTTACTTTATTTTAATTTTACAATACTGTATTGGTTTTGCCATATATCAACACAGATCCGCCACGGGTGTACATGAGTTCCCAATCCTGAACCCTCCTCCCATCTCCCTCCCCATACCATCTCTCTGGGGTAATCCCAGTGCACCAGCCCCAAGCATCCTGTATCCTGCATCAAACCTAAACTGGTGATTCATTTCTTACGTGATATTATACATGTTTCAATGCCATTCTCCCAAATCATCCCACCCTTTCCCTCTCCCACAGAGTCCAAAAGACTGTTCTATACATCTGTGTCTCTTTTGCTGTCTCGCATACAGGGCTATCGTTACCGTCTTTCTAAAGTCCGTATATATATATGCGTTAGTATACTGTATTGGTGTTTTTCTTTCTGGCTTACTTCACTCTGTATAATAGGATCCAGTTTCATCCAACTCATTAGAACTGATTCAAATGTATTCTTTTTAATGGCTGAGTAATACTCCATTGTGTATATGTAGCTTTCTTATCCATTTATCTGCTGATGGACATCTAGGTTGCTTCCATGTCCTGGTTATTATAAACAGTGCTGTGATGAACATTGGGGTACACG
>SJYV01022359.1:199266-229066 GCA_006410875.1 Neotragus pygmaeus
AGCATCATTCCTTCCAAAGAAATCCCAGGGCTGATCTCCTTCAGAATAGACTGGTTGGATCTCCTTGCAGTTCAAGCGACTCTCAGGAGTCTTTTCCAACACCACAGTTCAAAAGCATCAATTCTTCGGTGCTCAACTTTCTTCACCATCCAACTCTCACATCCATACATGACCACAGGAAAAACCATAGCCTTGACTAGACAGACCTTTGTTGGCAAAGTAATGTCTCTGCTTTTGAATATGCCATCTAGGTTGGTCATAACTTTTCTTCTATACAACGTCAATTCTTGAAGGAAGGAGTTATTCTGAATACTTCCTGATGGAAATCTCTAGTTTTATCCCTTGCCTGCTCTCCTTGATCACTATTGGTGCATAGTGGCTCCTGGGAGGTTTCATTGTTTCGGTAACATTCTGTGAGATGGTGGGCCTAATTACCACTGCAGTGAGTTCCTTCTGAATGAGTTAAACATAAAGGGAAAGAATTGCTTTCTGCCTCAAATCAAAACCCCTAGCATAGGGCTTTGCAACACCAGTGGCTCCAAAACATCCGCAGTGGCTGTGCTTGGCGAGGGGTAGAGCATGGTAGTGACCCATGGCAGCAGAAGCAGTGTCCTGGAGAAACAGCAGGGAATCCTGTTACTAACTTTTTATGTTTTTCTCTTTCTGTTTAACTTCCACAGAGATCTGCATATTGATAGGTTAATTGAATATTTTGTTTCTTTTAACATCATTTTTGTTAAATAGATATAAAAGAATTTTTATAACCTATGTGTAAGTTATAAAGACTACCAATATGCAGATACCCTGATACCTCCAGTTTGAGAACAGAACATTAGTTTTTCATCCCTTCTTGATCCCATCCCCTTTCTTTTTCCCTTAACACTACTCCTTATTCTGAGTTTATTGTTTCCTTTTCTTTCTTGTTTTACTATATATATTTGTATTCCTTAACTATATTGTTTAGCTTTGAATGTTTCAAATTTCATATAAGCAGGATCAAAATTTGTTCATTCCTTGCAGTTTTATTCCCTTAGATTATATTTTTCAGTCATTTGTTTATTTGATTTAAACTGTAACATCTCTATTCTAGTTGATGGGTGACACATGTACAAGAGGTTGTAGATTTTGTTCTGTTAAGACTGCAAGAAATCCACCTCCACTGGATGCCAATGAGCCCTACAATACTGCAAAGGCAATTGCAGAGTGGGGTCTGGATTATGTTGTCCTGACGTCTGTGGATCGAGATGGTTAGTAAGACATCATTACTTCTTCTTAAATTGACTTATTAAGCTGTGACGTCATCTTAAGCAGTGGATTCTCTTGATTCCAGATATGCCTGATGGAGGAGCTGAGCACTTTGCAAAGACTGTATCTTACTTAAAGGAAAGGTACTTGTTTTTGCATTGCTTGTGTAATTTAGGGACTTTTGTTGACCCATATTAAATTCAGTTTATTTAAGGTTTTTTTAAGGTTAACTTAAAGCAGCGGTTACTAACCTTTTGCAGGGGGTTATAAAAACTTGTTTTATAATATGCTGGAAATTAAAGTCTTCCCAGGACTGAATTGAATAAATCATCATCTAGGAGAAGTTAGGATGAGATAAACGCCCACATTGTTAAAATATGTAATCATAATATAAATTTCGTTGATATTGACATGTCCTGGGGATTTTACCCATAACTCACATTTTATTAATATGTAAATTTTATTTTAAAAGCCTTTAAAAAGGAGTTTATGTTTATTTCCTACAGCTCAGAACTAGCCTGGCACCTAGCACACTCAGTAAATGTTTTTGCCCTGATTCCCCCAATATTTTCTATTTGTTTTTTTAATAGTTCATTTTATAAAAGTTTGGCTGTTCCACCCATAAAATTGATTTCACAAACTACCAGTGGGTCCCTCCTTACAATTAAACAGTGAGTTATAGGAAGTGTTCTTTCAACATCTCTTGAATCCATGAGAGGGTATGATGTGGTGCTTTCTACATCTGTTCTCTCATAAAACAACTCCAAAAAAAAAGTTGCAATTTGGTTTGTGAAAAAGTTTATTAGTTTCCAGTCATTTCTACTGCTTGTCAAAGGGAACAGCTCTGTTACCTAGTTCATACTTCAATGCTTGAATGCAATAGATTAATGTTTAGCTTGTATTTCATTTAAGCAGAGCTCATGACTCAGCAACTCAGAAGACAGGTTTTAAAGCCCAGAGCACTTGTGAAATATTTTACCTAGAGAAAGGGAGGAGGGCATCATTCATGAATTTTAAAAGAAATGAAAATTTAGGCAATCACTTTACATTCACATAAGGGGTATCCCAATTTACTTTCATAAAAATATGTTATTTTATATTTAATACTTTGTATTTTAATTTCTTCAAACAACTTTTAATAAAGTTTAAAAGTTTATGTAATCCCAAAATTTATTCTGATCATTATTTGCAAGCAGATGTGTTTTAACCACAGTGTACATATTATCTGGTGTTCTAGGTTGTCACTGTTTTCATTTAACAGTTCATGTATAAGTGTTTGTCCGTTGGTGCTATTCTTGGCAAGATTCTGAAGCTTACTGTGTTGAAACTGATACTGAATGCATACTGATGATTTCTATTTTGAGCAAGTTTTGTCAATTCTTTTCCTCAGTGTGATACCTATCTCTTTTTCACTATAGGAATCCAAAAATTCTCGTGGAATGTCTCACCCCTGATTTTCGAGGAGATCTTAAAGCGATAGAAAAAGTTGCCCTGTCAGGATTAGATGTATATGCACATAATGTAGAAACAGTTCCAGAGTTACAGAGGTGATTTCATGTACTGAGTAATGTTGGGAAGTTTGGAGGGTTAAATCTGCTATACTTTTTTTCAGGGGAGAATATTGTAATTTTATAAAGTGAACTCTCTTTAAACAAAAATGTGTGTTTTTTTAAATATATATGTCTAGTACAGAAATATTAGAAAATATAGACAACAAAAAGAGTATAGACATCATCCATATTTCCACCTGATAATATTAATTACTTACATCTCAGTGTCTATATACTTACATATTTATACATGTGTGTGTATATGTTTTGGTATATCCATACAAACATAACTAGCATCTTTTTTCCTTTCATTTTTTTGGTAAAGTATTGCAAGTGCTGATGAGCTGAGGTTTTTTTTCCCAAAGAACAATTTTCAAAAATAAAAATATTACAAAAGAGCAATTGATTGTAGTTCTAAAAAAGGACATATAACAATGCATTTGACAATGATATATGCAGTAAATGATGCTGAAAAAAAAATGGCATCATTCAGATGTATTTTAAATCTCTTTTAAAAAAGTAGGTACTGTAATTTCTTACTCTTCCTAATAATTTTAGTAGTTAGGAATAATTATAGATTGTTATTCTGTATCAATAACTATTCATATTTCAGAAAAAATTTCAGGCAAGATTATACATTCATTTTCATTACTTTAGTAAAGCATTTGGTAGTGATTTTATTAGGTTCTACACATTATTCTGTGTCATAGAAAGAAGTATGATAAACAACAACCAGCATTTCTACTAAATCATAACTGTATTAGGGAACATAATTTAAATTCAGTGGATAAATACTTTCAAAAAGTATTTTCCTTATTATCAGTATTGTGGTTACTTTTAAATTCATAAATTTGTTCCCTCTCCTCCTGTGTGAACTGGTCTCTGATTAAAAATACCAACCATAACAACAGATCAGTTATACAGAATAAAGGTACATTAGAGTTCAAATCAATGGAATTTAACGTCAGCAACTGTGTCCTTTGGGCCTTTATCCATTTAAAACTTGGTGGTTTGTCCCCTGCTGAAGTCAAGCACACAGCCTGTTCCAGCCTTGTCATATCTTATGATCCCACCACCAGTGGGTGCCAGTTTCTCTGTTTTCATTTAAAAAACATTATCCTTTCCAGTGAAAATTCCAGAATAGTGCTTTTTTTTTTTTTTAACCTAAGGAATGTCAATGCTGTGTACTTACCAGCAGAGGGCAGCTTAGTCTTTAGAAAAGAAATGAATGTAAAAGTTTCAGTCCTCTGAAATGGTTCAGGTTAAACAGTTTTTTCTTTGTTCAGTATGGAAATTTTCTTCCATGTTTCCCCCTTCTCTCAGTTACCTTTATGACCACTCATTCTCCGGCTGCAGAATCCTGGTTTCTCAATAAGTAATTCATAAACTGAATTACTTCATTCATAATTTCTGTTCTCATTTTTTCTGCCCCAGGCTTGAAAGGCCTAAAAAGTCAACAGAACTGGGGGCCTAGTGAAGCCTTATTTTCTTTCCCAGAGTAACAGTTAGACATTTGTGCACAAATGCTACGATTGAACCATATGATGCAGCGTGATGTCCAGAATGTACCTTCCTGGTCTTTCAGGTTGCTTGCATAATTATGTACTTAGTTGAGCTTATGGTTATTCTTGCTGACAACAGCTCTGCTGTTTTCAAGGAAAGTTCGTGATCCCCGGGCCAATTTTGACCAGTCTCTACGTGTACTAAAACATGCCAAGGAGGTTCGACCTGATGTTATTTCTAAAACATCTATTATGTTGGGTTTAGGTGAGAATGATGAGCAAGTATATGCCACGATGAAAGGTAAAGAAATTGAAAAATGAAAACTCTTTTCTATTTAACTTGAGTGATAGCAGGAATCCCACTTTGGAAGACCTGGTATGCTTTCTCCATAGTCTCAGTGAAAGTGCTAGTGAGAACAAAAATTCAGGATGTGGTTATAAACAGCAGCATAGAAAGGAAAGGAAGAATGTTTTCTTAAAACTTTATGGAATGATATACAGGATGCTTAGAATATGGAATTTGCATTCCATTTTGTTCCTTACCCTTTCATCAACTAAAAACATGATTTTGTCTGCTTTTCTTGTCCAGTCAAGACAATTTTTGAGTGCTAGCCAGGTACCAGGAGCTCTGTCAACCACTGACAACTCAAAGATGACTAAGATGAATCCAGGCCTTTGAGAAAGTGCTTACTTATAGCATTGTTACATAACATGGTGTGCTTTTGACTTTTAGTCTATTAAATCTGTTTACTTTGCAATTCTTGAGCTTCTTAAATTTTATTTTATTTTTTTTTAATTTATTTATTTTTAAATTTAACTTTACAATACTCTATTGGATTTGCCATACATCGACATAAATTTTAAAATATAAAAGCTTTTATTTTATCTGAAGGTCCCTGGCCAACTTGCAATTATCTATTGGTTCAAAGAGTAATAAATTCAAATAATAATTAAAAGCTACTCTTTACAGCAGTGCATACAGATAGAACTGTAAAAAAAAATCTGCTCACATAATGTGTGCTTTTCTTCCTATAGCTCTTCGTGAGGCAGGTGTGGATTGTTTGACTTTAGGACAATATATGCAGCCAACAAAGCGCCACCTTAAGGTACAACTACCATAAGTTGCCAAATGTTTCTTGGCAGTTTGAATTAAATCTTTATTTTCTATAGGTAAAATTCAGAAGCTGCTGGCTTTTTAGTGTGATGTTCCATGTATATTTCTGAGTTCCAGTTCCATTTTATTATCTGCATAAAGCGGCTGTGCTGGCACTTACTTGCTGCCCTCAATATTGTCTTACGAAAGTGACCTATAGGAAAAAAAAAACTTTTAAGTTGGGAAGTACATTCATATCACTCCTGCCAATCTTGTGATTTGTTTTAGAATTATATGAGAGCCAGAGGTGAAGTAAGAAAGAAAAGCCAATCTCCCTATTTCTATATCAGACATTTATTCATTCATTCAGAAAACTTCTCTTGAGTAGTAACCATGTGCCAGACACAGTGCTGAGCAGAAGATACAAGATAAGTAACACAGTCTTATCCTTAGGGATCTTAAAGGCATGACTGATCCTTTCTCTTTTGGAATAGCTAGTGTAATACAAAATTGATGTTTCCCCTTCACTGTAATTCACTACCATTATGTTCTGACCAAGTAGCCAACAAGTAGATTTTCATATAGAACTAAAATGATTTCAGAAAATTCTAGACTCTAGAATTCTTTAAATCTAGGTTGAAGAATACATTACTCCTGAAAAGTTCAAATACTGGGAAAAAGTAGGAAATGAACTTGGATTTCATTATACTGCAAGTGGCCCCCTGGTGCGTTCTTCATACAAAGCAGGTAAGTTAAATGGGAGGGCATGCTTCTGATTAGTCCATAATTTTAGTGTAATTTTACTAGCTACGATATTATTTTTTACCTTTGTAATTTCAGCTCTTATTTTGATAAATAGCTGGAGCTGACTTATGAAAATAAAAGCCTTTTTAAGAGAGAAAGTCATGTGGTAATGGCCATTACAAGAATAAACAGTTATTTTTTTGATATATCCAAACTGTGTTATACATTAATGATCTTTTTAATGACTATTATACGTTGAAGTGTAATCCTAGATATGTTTAAGTTAGGCATAAATTCTGATTGTAAAAGTTAATGTTTAGGTGTAATATTTAGTGTGTTCTATAAAAAAATTGAAGACTTTTCTGATGAAATAGCAACAGCTTATCTTGGTTATAAAACCCAAGAATTTGATCAGATGCTGATTGACAGACTATGGGAACTTTGGAAATAATTATAAATGATTTATTCTTCTTCAAGCAGTGCTGCTGGCAAGCTAAAAATATATATAAAGGATAGGACCAACAGCAGCTTCCAGGGTGGTTAAAGTAGAATAATATCATTTGAAAGGAGTTTTTGTTGGTTTTTTGTTTTGTTTTTTGGTAAGGCAAATTTCTCACTTTTACAAGTAAGTGAATTATAAACTTTTTAATTCCTTTAAAATCACCAGTAAAAGAACAAAGCCTTAGATTCAGATGGATTAGGATATGATAATATGGTTCTGTTCTTACCAGATTTAGATAAAGCCTGGGACAGCAGGGATTATTCTCTCCATTACTTGGCTAGGTTATGAGCCTTGGGATTCTTGGTGATTATGTACACATCACAGTCATTGCATTCTACTCAGAAGATCCCCTGGAGAAGGAAATGGCAGCCCACTCCAGTATTCTTGCCTAGGAAATCCCATGAACATAGGAGTCTGGTGGGCCACAGTCCATGGGGGTCACAAAAGAATCAGACACTTAGTGACTAAACAGCATTAAGATGACAGAGACGTTCAGACTCCACATAACGTTGGGCCTGGAGTATCGAGCTCTGGCGTTAAGCACTGAGCCGTGGTGCAACAGCCAGAGACTAAGCGGTACCTTAAGACCTGGAAAGTGAAAGTGCCCTCCTCCAAGTAGCTAATTTAGTGGACAGGCACATCTTAAGAGAGTGGAGAGAATGCAAGCTCATTATAAGTGAAGAGTTCTTGCTTCCCTAGAGGGGAATAAGCTAAAGAGAGTCCATCAAATGAGTTTGCTCAACTGCAGCAAGGTCTCTCTTTTATAAATATCAAATCTAGGCTAATAGTGTAGCCGAACTGCTCTCTGAAATAACTGTGCCAACCAATAGCAGTACTTCATCAGTGCTGAGGAGTAGATACTGCACATCAAGTCGAGTAAATGTACATAAAGTAGAATAAATGCACCTTAGATACGGTAGGGTCACCCTTTATAATATGTTGAGTTACTCGAAAGAAAAATGGTAGATATTGTAGTGATAAAAAAAAGTCTTTTAAGGATAATGATCATTATGGTTGAGGAAAGAGCCAAAGATGTGGGGGATCTGGGGGGTTAGAAAATTATTGCCATTGAGAATTGACAAGAAGGAAACACCAATAAATACAGAAGTCTTCTTTAAAGGGAAACATGGAAGTATAATTATTCTGAAATCTATACCTTAAATTGATCCTAATATATTTTTATTTTTCCTAAATAGGTGAATTTTTCCTGAAAAATCTAGTGGCTAAAAGAAAAACAAAAGCCCTGTAACATTTAATGAGACATTGAAGATCATGATAGTTTTGGAAGTTTCACTCCAGTTGTTAACAGAAGTCATGGTGTAATGCCTAGAATTCAGTGCATATATCCTAATTTTTTTGTTTTAAGAAAAATGNTTTTTTTTTTTTTTTGGAGAAATGAACAGGAGTTCAAGATTGGAACCAGAAACCCCAGAGGAGGCTGCTGAACGGACACCACAGGACTGATACTCCCTGCGCCAGACTGGAAGCGGGAGGAGGGGGAGATGCAGTCAGATTCTAAGCTGGAGGCTTGTGTTTGGTGCTGTGTAGGGGGGGATGGCAAGGTGCAAGAGAAATGTGGGCGTCCCGCTGGCCTGGGGTTTGAGAGGGAGCTCCCGATGGGTGGAGCCCCCCTGGAGAGGAGACCTGGGGAGCAGGCTGGAAAGGAGTCAGCGTCACTGCAACGTCCAAATGTGACTTATTTGAGATGCTGACTTGATTTCAGTGTTCAATTAGTAGCTGAGACCCTGAGTCTGGCATTTCGGGAAAGGATTACCAGATATAAATGGTGTTTAAAGTCACAGGCCTAGGGTTGAGTGCGAATAGAAAAGGATGGCGCCTTGGGGAGGCTGGGAGGACCGTAGCCTCCACCTCTTGGCTCATTCCTGGAGGCTGTTGACCGAGAGAGATGCACAGCGTGAGAGCTGGAGTTCAGTTTATTCGGCACAAAACGGGGAGCGTGACCCAGCAGACCCTGGCGGAGGTGCTGCTGAGGAGCTGCTCTGATGGGATGGGATGGGGAGGCCAGGACTCCTGTGTTGCTGAAGGGGGTACCTGCAGTCAAGCACACATTTTGGCAGGAAGTTGCTGCCCGTCACAAGGAAGGGGTGTCTCCATTCATGATTTTAGTGCTCTTCTAGATATGAGAAAAGGCAAGAAGTTGGGCTCTTAAAATCTCCTGGAAATATCTAACTCTCTGAAGGCCTGCTCCACCAGTTTTTCCAGAGCAGAGAGGGCTTTGTTCCTGATCTCCAGCCTGAACTCCCTTCAGGGTGTGTGGAAGGTCACCTGCAGTGACCTAATCTGTAGCGTCAGATGAGTGTTGAGCTGGCGAGGGAGATGAAGTCGGCCTTAGCTGCCTTGGTGCTGCTGCCCCGGGCCTCGCCCTCCAGGCGTTCCTCGCCCCTCAGCTCACCCGTGCTTTGTGTGGTCCAAGTGGTGAGGCTCTGCTTAGCTGCCCCAGGAAGAGATGGCCCGGAGCAGGGCCGGTGGGTGGGAGGGCTTCGCGCCAAATCTCAGGCCTGGTCTAAGATTTCAGTTCCTCAAAAGGCTGTTTGTGTGCAATGATTTCAAGTAGAAACAGAATTTAAAGTTGATCTTGAAGAATGAGTGGTATTTTAAGAGGTCAGAGGTTGCCATTTTTTCCTGTAGGGCCAGACAGCCAGTAGGTCCGGCTTTGGCAGCCAAGAGGCAGAGCTGTGTATTGACACACGTCTTTGTTGGTGACTGGGCTGTAGCTGCGCACTTCTGTAATCCAGGCGCCCTGACGCTGGAATGGGATCCTCGTTGTGGGAAGCACTTTCGACTTGAGCTCACTCTTTAGTGCCCTTCATCACCACAGGTCATGTGTGTTACCACAGGTCATGCGTGTTTAGCCGTCAGTGCTGATCTATGACGAGAGTTTAGCTAGTCCATCTTTGAAAGTGTGTTCTCCCCTGAAACATTCTTCTTTTGATTAATATTTTGCAATCAACCACTCTCACATCCGAGAAGGCAATGGCACCCCACTCCAGTACTCTCGCCTGGAAAATCCCATGGTTGGAGGAGCCTGGTGGGCTGCAGTCCATGAGGTTGCTAAGGGTCGGACACAACTGAGCGACTTCACTTTCACTTTTCACTTTTGTGCATTGGAGAAGGAAATGGCAACCCACTCCAGNTGGTTTTCCCTACTTTCTTCAGTTTAAGTCTGAATTTGGCAATAAGGAGTTCACGATCTGAGCCACAGTGAACTGCTGGTCTTGTTTTTGCTGATTGTCTAGAGCTTCTCCATCTTCGGCTGCAAAGAATATAATTAATCTGATTTTGGTATTGACCATTCTGTAATGTTCATGTGTAGAGTTGTCTCTTGAGCTGTTGGAAGAACGTGTTTGCTATGACCAGTGTGTTCTCTTGGCAAAACTGTGTTAGCCTTTGCCCTGCTTCATTCTGTACTCTAAGGCCAAACTTGCTTGTTAACTCCGGGTATCTCTTGAATTCCTACTTTTGCAATCCAGTCCCCTGTGATGAAAAGGGCATCTTTTTTGGGTGTTAGCTCTAGAAGGTCTAGAGGTGGCAAGAGGTCACTGGATATTGGGGGCTTCCTTGATAGTTCAGTTGGTAAAGAATCTGCCTGCAATGCAGGAGACCCTGGTTTGATTCCTGGGTCAGGAAGATGCCCTGGAGAAGGGATAGGCTACCTATTCCTGTATACTTGGGCTTCCCTTATGATCCAGCTGGTAAAGAATCCACCTGCAGTGTGGGAGACCTGGGTTTGATTCCTAGGTTGGGAAGATCCCCTGGAGAAGGGAAAGGCTACCCACTCCATTATTCTGGCCTAGAAAATTCCATGGATTGTATAGTCTATGGGGTCGCAAAGAGTCAGAGTGAGCGGCTTTCACTTTCTTTCTAGAAAGTTTTATAGGTCATCATAGTGGTGATATTGAGTGTTTTAAGGGTATGGAGCCAATGGACTTGATTAAATAATATGATCAGAATCTAATAGGGCTGAAATCAAGGTGTCTGCCACCCTGCATTCATTATAGAAGTTCTAGAGAAGGATCTACTTCCTGGTAAAAGTTCCAGGTGGTTGTAGGACTAAAATCCCCATGTCTTGGCTGGCTGACAACACTGGGTAGCTGTCAACATCTAGAGGCTGCCCACCTGCCCTGGTTCATGGCCCGTTTCATCTTCAAAACCAGAAATGGCAGCTCAAGCCTTTCTCACACTTCTGATCTCTCTGACCAGCCCTCTCACATCTCGTCTGCCTCTGCTGTTGCTTTTAAGGGCCCGTGCAGATAATCTTGGATAATCTTATTTTAAGGTCAAAGTCTCTTACAACAGTACTTAGACTAGTGTTTGGTTGAATAGCAAAAGGATAAAAATCATGGGGGACATCATTAGAATCATGTCTTTGGATTAAGTCACCCAAAAGCTGATGTCCAGGTGGCCATGACTGGAACCTTAGGCATATGTTCAAGAGGACACAGAATTAATCTTACTTCCTAAAGTTTTCACAAAGTCAGCGCAGTTCTAGATAAATTCAGAGAAGACTGCGGATGTGCAAAACTTGGAGAGGGCAGCAAGACACAGAGTTGAAAGGTCTTAATGTCATCTCAGAGCTGAATCACCTTATCTAATAGTTTGATGATTCATATTTAAGTGGAGAGAAGAATCAAAAAGTTAAACCTGTCTTTCAAACAACTGGCCTGCGACACAAGGACAGCATCCCCAGCCAAATCTGATCAGACAGTGGTGGTCTCTCTCCTACTTGTGCTGCTCAGCACAGACAGTATATTTCACTTCCTGAGTAATTCCATCCACATACCTAAAATTCCCACAGGCCAGCAATAGAAAGGACAGGGAAGTATTGTTTTTGGAATTGCTATAGTTGCTTTACAGATGAAGAAGCTAAGAATTGGATCTAATGATTTGCCCAAGGTCGTGTGACTGAAATAAGCCACGGCCAAGGCCTCAAAGATAAATAGACCCTACATCCAAACCTGAGCGCCAGATACTCTGAAAATGTAAATTGCTTTGCCAGAAATAGGGGTTTTGAGCAACAGATTTCTTTCATTTAATGTACTAAAGTAAATGGAAGTTTCATTGATCCACTTTAACAATTATTATGTGCTGTCAGATCAAAGCAGTTGTTGCTAATCTTCCCCACAAATTCATATGCATTATAAAGCAAAAATGTTTTCGTATCAATTTCTTTCATGGAGTAGTGATCAATAATAGTTTGAGAAAAACTCTGAACACAGGAAGCTAGCAGCAAGTTCACCTGATTAAAAGCGTCAAACATAGAGTACTAACTAAATCTTTAGTGTAACTTCACTCTTTTTGCCAGAAGGAATTCAGATGTATGTTCTTAATCTAGTGACATTTCTTCTTGCAATTTTCAACAAAAACAGTGTACATAGTCTAATCACCTTAAGGACCAGATCTTTCTATAAGGAATTTTCTCCCTAGAGCACATTTCAAAATAAATGTGGAAGCATTTTACTGTATTTCATTAAATCTAAGATGTAATCATGTGTTTAAAATATTTTATGCATCCATGAGAAAGAAAAAGTGTTTCCAGTTAAACTATGACATGCTATTAGTCCTGAGTCAGAAATGTAAAAAATAAAAAAAATTTTTAAGTGACCTAATGAAGTATATTGAGTCTAATGCAACTTGCAAAGTGAGGCAACTGCTATCTCAAACGTGAAAAGTCAATCGTTGTGAATGGAATGAATATCCCATACCATCCAGTCTCTGGAATTTTGCTATACATCACCTAATTCTCACAATTACCATATTGTCAAGTATTAAGTAGTAATACAACTCCCAAGTATTAAGACCAGTTTACAAACAATGAAAGTATTTTAATGCTTCACCTAAGTTCATTCAGAAGCAGTCAAGATTCAAAACTAAATTAGTTTGATTCAAAATGTATTTATTTTGTTTTTTACAGCTGGCTGGCTACATTGGGTTGCAAAGGGTCAAACACGACTGAGTGCGCGCGCACACACACAGAGAGGTTAGAAGCTCTTTTTCCCTCTCTGCTTTTGATTTCTTGGTCAATGTATCCACCCATTTCTTGGGTATGGACCAAGATGATAAAGGGCAAAGAGGCCAGATCAAAGACAGTATTTAAGAGTACTTAGTATGTTGCAAAACTACGAAAATAGATAGCTTTATTAGATAACTCAGATCCACATGAACATAGACATTCACACACATTTTTAAAATCAAAGGAATTTGGGGGGATACATTCAGTTCAGTTCAGTCACTCAGTCATGTCTGACTCTTTGCAACTTCATGGACTGCAGCACGCCAGGCCTCCCTGTCCATCACCTACTCCTGGGGCCTACTCAGTCTCATGTCCATCATGTCGGTGATGCCATNGTGATGGACAGGGAAGCCTGGTGTGCTGCAGTCCATGGGGTCGCAAAGAGTCAGACACAACTGAGCGACAATTGAATTGAACTGATGTTAAAGTTTTAATTTATAACAATTGCTCATAAAAATAGTGAATGGTAAAATGAAGCTATTTTGATTCAGGTGTGAAATTGGGAGTTATGGGTGACATTTGCAGTCTTTGTCAGATCTCAATAGTCCATTTACTCCTTTGTTTTATTTTGGTTACATAGTCTTGAGAAAAATCCTGTCTAGTACAGCTAAATAATAATACATTATTTAAAAAATTTAAAACATCTTGCAATCTCAGGATACCCTCCAGTTAAATATATTCCAAAAACCTGAAAGGTGATTAGCAAGAAATGTTCGATCTTTTGAATTTGTTATTCCTCCACTCATTATTGCATTATTGACCATTACATCAAAACTAGAATATGTGACCAAATCTGGGTCTTCCTAGACATTTGAGTGTGGTGAGCATGTACTGTAGAGATGTAGGTATAGTCCTTTGTACAATTGCACAAGAATGGGCAGGCCTGAATTTTGAAAGGCCAGGAAAGAGCTCTGACCTTCCTAAACAATGATGCATTAAAAACAAGCACATTTAAATGCACAGACATGGCAGGCGGCATGGCAGGTGGCCTATACAAAATTTCTGACCGGGTGGTACAAGTTAATGCATCAATAGTCTCCAATATGTAAAATTTGGTATGTGCCCATTTCAATATGTCTGATCCTTTTCCTTCTGTAGCACAAATGAAATTCTTTGAAAAAGTGAAAATGACAGATGGCGCATAGTTTTTATTCACAAAGTCAACTAATACAGAGGTCTCTGCCCCATTTCCAATGACTAAATCAGCCAACCCCAAAACCCAATTCCTCTTTGGTCAGATATAATTATTAATGAAACTAGTTTGAACAGGAGTTTCTCTTACTTGAAGCTGAACACATTAATTTATTTTTGTCATACCTCACAGCTTGCAGGATCTTAGTTCCCCGACCAGGGACCTAACCGATGATTCCCTGCATTGGCAGTTTAGTTCAGTTCAGTCACTCAGTCATGTCCGACTCTTTGCGACCCCATGAACCACAGCATGCCAGGCTTCCGGATTCTTAACCACTGGACCATTAAGGAAGTCCTGAGATTTTTATACATCCTTTTGTATTGATTTGAATTTTTAAAAATCATGTCCATGTGTTATTTTCAATTTTAAGTACTAGTTAATCTCAAAAGTACTAGCTAATAAATCTTTTATTTTTTTTGCCATACCATACAGCTTGTGGGGTCTCACATCCCCAACCAGGGGTTGAACCAGGGCCACTGCAGTGAAAGCCCAGAATCCTAAACATGGGCCACCAGGGATCTCCCCTAAAAATAGAAACATTGTAACAATTTTTAAAACCACAAGGTCTTTAATTGTCTTAATAGGGAAAACAATGGTAACCATCTTCTTGCAACTTTTCACATAAAGGCTCAAATTGCTATAAATTAACCTACCAAGTCACTTCTTCCCCATTACAGCCAGGTTACATGGCTCTTTGTCTTTTGTATTTTCCACTTGCCAGTTCTCCCACGTTCTAATCAGTAACCATGTTTTACACATTATCAATCCTAGGCACTGAAGCATCCTGCAACTTAAAACTGGTGCCTTATTCAACTGCTTTAGCAAGACAGCTTTGCGTTATAATCCCTTTACTAGACTTTAAGATTGTTAGCAGAATATAAGAATATTCTCAAGAGAAATGAAGAGCAGTTCTAGTTGATAAGCCCACTCCCATTTCAAAATCTAAGAGTGAGGGATCATCTATTGTCNGCCAGGTTACATGGCTCTTTGTCTTTTGTATTTTCCACTTGCCAGTTCTCCCACGTTCTAATCAGTAACCATGTTTTACACATTATCAATCCTAGGCACTGAAGCATCCTGCAACTTAAAACTGGTGCCTTATTCAACTGCTTTAGCAAGACAGCTTTGCGTTATAATCCCTTTACTAGACTTTAAGATTGTTAGCAGAATATAAGAATATTCTCAAGAGAAATGAAGAGCAGTTCTAGTTGATAAGCCCACTCCCATTTCAAAATCTAAGAGTGAGGGATCATCTATTGTCTCTTTCTGTTGTTCTGTTTCCTTCACTCTAGTCTGCCAACTTTTTCTTAAAGGGTCAGATAGCAATATATATGAAACCATTTAAAATGTAATCATGTAAAAATGTAAAAGACATCTTAGCTCACGGGTTGCTGGCCAGGTGTGGCCCATGGGATTTTGTTTTCCAATACTTGGTGTGTTCTCTTCCTTTCTTGCATCATTTGAAAGAACAACATAATACCCCTTTCTCAAAAAAGAAGTGATTTTCCTGTCTAATGTCATACTGTCACGACTTAGTTACCTGCACTAGACAAAAAATAACCCACACATTGGCTTATGAAGAATATTTTATTTATGTATTTGATATCTGTACAGATGTCTCTGTCCTCATCTTTATCTCTGTATTATTGAACTGCAAAATTCCTAAAGGATGAGATTTGTATCTGTTTAACTCAATTTGTATACTCTCGGCAGAGCATAAACATCANTTATGAAGAATATTTTATTTATGTATTTGATATCTGTACAGATGTCTCTGTCCTCATCTTTATCTCTGTATTATTGAACTGCAAAATTCCTAAAGGATGAGATTTGTATCTGTTTAACTCAATTTGTATACTCTCGGCAGAGCATAAACATCAAATGGACATATTTCAATAATGATAAACACAAGAGAAAATCAAATATAAGTCAACAAGAGACATAAGAAAAACAGCAGGTGAAAACACAAAATTCCTTATTTTAGGATTATGCTATACATTAACTTGTAAAATCTACTACTGTAAGTTTATGTATGAGATTATATTGATTTTATTACTTAAAATGGGAGAAACTGCAGTGAGTCATAGGAATAAAATACAAAGTAAAAGTAACAAATAGTTTGGGCTTTTAAAAAATGAGGAATGATACAGACTTTCATTTCGCTACACTGATTTTTTTCATGTTTTTTTAAAAAAGATTACCTTTTAGTCTTATTTGGATTGATTGGAAATGGGCAGTGGACTAAAGAAACCATCGATACAGCCCATTAAAACAAAAGGAGCAAAAGAACAATAACCAAACCATACCTGTAGGGTTACGTCTAACGTGGAAGCATAGGCGGAAAAAAAGCACAAAGGCCACATTCTGTCCATGGCACCCTCCTCAATTCAGGGAGACAAGAAATGGCATGGAACACACCTCACCCAATTAATCCAGAAAACTTTAAATCTCCATGACACTACTGGAAAGGTTAACAGGTTTAGCCCAGTATTTAGCACAGCCATTTCATGGCAGAAAATACATGGGGTGGTGGTTTAATCACTAAGTTGTGTCTGACTCTGTTGCAGTCCCATGGGCTGTAGCCGGCCAAGCTCCTCTGTCCATAGAACTTCCCATGCAAGAGTACTGGAGTGAGTAGTCACTTCCAACTCCAGCAGTGAAAATATATACTTAAGTAGATAAACCACTGATC
The DNA here is from genome assembly GCA_006410875.1 of Neotragus pygmaeus. Classification (NCBI taxonomy): domain Eukaryota; kingdom Metazoa; phylum Chordata; class Mammalia; order Artiodactyla; family Bovidae; genus Neotragus; species Neotragus pygmaeus. Next base: position 215,818 of record SJYV01022359.1, read on the forward strand.
AGAAAAACAGGAGTGTCACTCCCGTTACCATTCGATATTGAAGTGCTGCCTAAAGATACTTTATAAAGTAAAAAGTGTTTGAAGTTTAATTTTACAAAAATCGACACCATTAAAACCAACATGATTATTTGCTACTCATCCAATCACTGAGGTAACAATATTATAAAAATACGTAAAAAAATTCTAGTTTCATAATTACCAGATACACTAACTCCCATATAGCTAGTATAAATTTGATAATTAAAAAAATAGTTTTGTTTCCTTAAAAGCACTTGGTTCATTTATCATTTAATATCAGATAGGTATTTGCTATTTTGAAGTACCGAAAAAGTTCCAAATAAAAATGGCAATGTCTATACTCTGGGTTTCTTGTTGGGCATATCCTGAAGACTAAACTTTGGAATTTCACCAGAAGGAGCATATGGAATTCTCTTTGAAGACACCTTCTTGCCAATTGTTTCAATCTGGAAGCCAATGGTTTGTAGTTCATTGTGGAGTCCATCCAGGACACGTCGTCCGTCAAAGATAAAGGCTGGTTTCAGCATTTTTTTATGAATGCGTTCATAATCCAGTTCCTTAAACATGTCCCACTCAGTGCAAATCACAANTCTTGCCAATTGTTTCAATCTAGAGGAGAAAAGAAAATTGTTAATACCTAAATGCAAAATTTTGCCATATAGTGTAATAAGGGCTAAAACCTAGATGATTTTTTTTCTTTTTAAAGGCAGAATAAGTTTCTCAGGTTGTGTGGGTTGCTGTGAAAGACCTTTGGTTCCTTCCATACTTTTTGTTTCTAGAGTCAGACTACATTCCCCTTTTCATATTCATTATCTAGACATGCCCACTCCTCTCATTCTTAACACCAGACTCCCTCAAACAGAATAGGAGATTACATGCCACTGTGGCTTTAAAAGCAGATGTGAAAGCAATAAACAGCCCAGATTCCCATTAATTCACATTCTTCCAAACTCTATTCTAATGTCTTGTTTCCCTTATTCTAAAAAACTTGCATAAGTTATAACAGCATAGTTTTTAGAAGTGCAGGCTTCAGAGCCTGAAAGGCTTCAGTTGGAATCCTGACTGATAATCACTGATACCTAAACTCTCTAAGGTCTTTCTTCCTTGTTCGTAAATGGTGTTACCCACCTACCTCGAAGGGCTGTGCTAAGGATTCAATTAGATAAAGTGCTCAGGACAGTGTCTAGCATATTAAGTCAACCTTCAATAAATCAATAGTAGTCAATACTCATTTTGCATATTACATTTAAAACGTTTCCCCCTCTTTCCAAAATTATCAATATTATCTCTAAAGACACTGTTTTTTTTTTAATAATAGTTTATCTCCTCCCTACAGCAGAGATAAATATACTACATAATTTTCAGAAATGTATTNCTCATTTTGCATATTACATTTAAAACGTTTCCCCCTCTTTCCAAAATTATCAATATTATCTCTAAAGACACTGTTTTTTTTTTAATAATAGTTTATCTCCTCCCTACAGCAGAGATAAATATACTACATAATTTTCAGAAATGTATTTTTGATTAAAAGGACATTTTAAATTAAAAATTAATATTTCATGCTGACTCATACCACAAAGGGCTTCTGCTTATTTATTTGGTTAGGTCTTAGTGGCAGCACGCAAGATCAACCTTCATTGCTACATACAGGCTCTTTGACTGTGGCATGTGAACTCTTGGTTGAGGCATGTGGACTCTAGTTCCCTGATCAGGAATTGAAAACAGGCCACCTGCATTGGGAGTGTGGAATCTTAAGTCACTGGACCACCGAGGAGGTCCCTCTGCTTTGTACCAATCAGTTGTCTTATTTAATGGCTTCTAAATTCTCTTTATTTAGCAATCCCAGTCTAATAGTTTTTTTAACCCTTACTAGGAATNGTGGGCTGCCATCTATGGGGTGGCACAGAGTCGGACATGACTAAAGCGACTTAGCAGCAGCAGCAGCAGCAGCAGGCAATACTTATATATGATATGAAATACAAACAGGGTGAAAGGACAGAGAATAATCCCTCTTCTGCCTATTCTCCACCAGCTATCCAGTTCCTCTCTGTGGGGACAACCAGGCCCCTGGTCAGGATGGCCTCTGAGCAAAAGACTGGCATAAAAGCAGCATTAAGTTAATTATAAACAGAAGAATTGTGGGGTTACTGAATTTTTTTCAGTCCTAGATGATCAGCTGACTTTTTGCCCAAAGCAGCAATTAAGAGTGGGTTTAAACCTGTTCCTATCTTGATCTTCACTGGATTTTACTTTTCTACAGCTGTCATATCTTTATTTTGATTCTTTATCATATTAAAAAGATTTTGCGGGCCCACTTCACCCAACACCTATGATTATCTTGATGGTAACCCTGGGTCAATACCTCCTAAGAAGCTTGGAGCAGGGCCATCTCTAGGGATGTTCCCTTCCAAGCTGTGTATCAGGAACCCCAGATCCTGGAAGCACGTAGGTATGGACTGATCTTTTCAGGCTGGGTTCCAGCCCCCTCTCACCAAAGAAGGCCAGAGAGGAAAGAGGGGTGCTCAAGGAGTTTGTTAGGATGGTTCAAGCATAAATTTACCCCTGTGGTCCCTAAAACATTTTATGAAACCAGAAGTTAGGAATCCCCAAACATACACTCATATCTAACACTTTTATCTTGTTTTTATTAAAGAAGTTATTAGGGAGTCCCTAAAAGACATAGAAGGAAACTCGGTTCAAATAAAATGCCATGCACCTCTCTGTGCAACAAACAGGTTTAAAAAAAAAAAAAGAAAGAAAGAAAATCTATATACCTTTATGCTGCCTGATGGGCGGTAGAACAGATGGTCCACTGATTAAAAAAAAAAAAAANAATAGTTAATTATAAGAGCTCAAACTCATTTTAAATATATATATATATATATATATATATATATATATATGTCTCTGCATTTCTCCTCTAGATGAGTAAAACAGCAATGAGAGAAAATGTTTCTGTGCCTGCAAATAATGTTTAAAAAATAACACTGCTAAGTTAAGTCATGATTGGGAAAAACAGTCCCATTACTCACTAAGGAGGGGTTGGATAGAAGAGTCCCCAGGGTCTCTGATGGAATGTGAACTGACAGGACATCATCTGATTTGTGATGCAAGTTAATCTCTCATGAATGAGGAGTGGGCACTGAATTATAAGTAAGAAGGATCTTCAACAAGTCAGTGACAGGTTAAGAGAAACAGATCAGATATTTTGAACAGGGAACGAGGCCTGATCAGTACCTCTCCCAGACAGCTGGTGCTAAGCAGATGCACACAGCCAACTCGAAACACTGCCACGCTCTGCTCTGGGACTCTGCTGACAACAATCTCCTGGCAGATGTCTTTATCCTCCCAACCTCCCCCTTGGGGCCCAGACTCCAAGTCTGCTGAGGAAATGGAAAGTGGCTCTTTCTTATTAATACCTTTGAGGCCCCTGGTAGAACTCAAGTGGATGCAACATAAAATGTGTTGTGTAGCTTTCTGTCTGCTCTCCAAATGTTCCATAACTGACTGACAAGCTTTGAATTAAAAGAGGGCCAGCATCACTGCAGCTCCCATACTTTTCATTTAGACCTCTCACAGCACCAGCATAGTGCTAAGCACTCAGAGACAAAGGACCCTAAACCAACATGGGACAACTATAGTCCTAAAAAATTTCTATAGGAATAAATGACCTGGCCTCTGAGGGGGTCAGTGTGGCGTGCACAGTGTAACAGAGCAGCTTTGGAGGCTCTAGGAAAAAAAAAAAAACTAATGCCTACACTTTCTTACTTGATGTTTATACAAGGCACGGTGAGGCATGTCTTGGCCCTATAAACTTTGTAAGAGAGAACAAACTGAATGCTCTTTAGGTTATGAATTTGAGGAGGGAGTAGAGTACTTCACAAGTACCACAGAGACTTCCCACAGAACTGACTGACGTTTTCCCAGAGTTATGTTATTGCTAAATGAGAAAATATTAAAATCATAAAACTCATAGCCAGGGATTTCCCTGGTGGTCCAGTGGTTAAGGATTCACCTGCCAGTTCAGGGGACACGGGTTCAATCCCTTATCCGGGAAGATCCCACATGCCAAGGAGCAACTAAGCCTGTGTGCCACAACTATTGAGGCCATGTTTTGCAGTTACTGAAGCCCACATGCTCCAGAGTCTGTGCTCTCAACAAGAGCAGCCACCAAAATGAGAAGCCCGCACATCACAACGAAGACCCAGTGTAGCCAAAAAATAAATGAAAAAAAAAGAAAATGAAAAAACTCAAAGCCCATTTCAAAAAGCAAACGACCAAACAAATGAAACAAAACCAATTCAGGATGATGCTTACCTGGAAGCCAATGGTTTGTAGTTCATTGTGGAGTCCATCCAGGACACGTCGTCCGTCAAAGATAAAGGCTGGTTTCAGCATTTTTTTATGAATGCGTTCATAATCCAGTTCCTATAAAGAAAGAACCAGAGAAATAATTAGAGCATATACAGGAACGCATACTCCACCCCAAATGCTATTAGAACACCTCTAAAATTTTCCTTAATCTCACTTCTGTCACTTCACCTTAAACATGTCCCACTCAGTGCAAATCACAACGGCATGGGCACCATCACAGGCTTCATAGGGATCTTTGGAAATGGTCACGAGCCGGGCCACTGTAACAACCCAACAAAAAACTGCAGTAAGAAAGGACTGATTTGAGATTATGCACTTTAACACTAGGATTGCAGGAGGAATTGAGAGTCTGACAGAAGTGGAAGGGTCTGGTGGAAATATGAGTGGGGGTAACAGTGAGGGGCCTGGAGTAGTCCCCAGTCTTGTCCCAGAAGCATCTCCTTATAATCTCTGGGGCTTTTTAAAAGAATATCTTGGAAACATCATTAGAGTAATCTACTTCATTACTTGATTACTAATTAGTAATTACATTACTAATCCACTGGATTACTTCAAATCAAAGTTGATGAAGCAATGTCTGAGAGTTTAATTTTAGAGAACTGAGGTTGAAAAGAGGGGCTTAGCAATGATAACAATGACAAAAACTGAACAACCAAAGGTTTCCAGAGAATAAATAAGTCTGGGAGTCCAAACTCAAAATGACACGTGGGAGACAAAGCCTGACTTACCTTGGTCATCCTTTGAAACTCCTGGATGAGAAAGATCCACAACTATTTGTTCCCTTGGTACTTTTGGATCATATATATGGAGGTGTGCACCTTCATCCATCAAATATTTGCTAATATATATACTAGATGACTCTCTGAAAGAAAAAACAAAACTCAGCTTTGCTATGCTTCTAAATGGCATATTTTTAATACCTATGGAATTTAATATACAGGTGAGATTTTATTTCTTGTGAGGATATGAACGTCCACTTTTTTACTCTTTATACTATACACATACATGTATTTCACATATACAGCTACCATCAAAAAATCAGGATGAGGAGTTAAGATTCTCAAAAAGGAAAGAATTAATACCTTGTATCACCGGTGTCCTTTTTGAAAGCAAACCCCAAAATAGCTATCTTCTTATCTGTCACTGTATTAAACAGACTGTCTATGATCCGGGAAGCAAACCTCCTTCTCTGGTAGTCATTCATGTCTATAACCTGAAAGGACATGTACAGTTATGCAAGGATCAGTTAAAAGAGGTACAGCCTGTGCATACACTGTGTATACCTTTATGGTGGGTACCCTTGTATGAATACAAACCTTATAAATTAACAGGAGGCAAAAGTTTCCAACCTCTTTAGTATCCACAGATTAGAAAAAACAAAGAATTTTACCCACTCCCTTCCTTTCCCACTCCTCCCCACCCTGAAAATTTTAAGTTTCATTTGGTTTTAACTTTACATGCATCCGCCTGGGATGAATGTTAAGGTGGCGAGCACAGGTAAATTCCAACCCCATTTGAGGTCTGTCATGAGGCCAGCCTAAAAAGGCACATAGAAAACAGTGTTCTCCTTAGCTAACTTCTCCAAACCCTAAGGAAGCAACTAAACTCCAAAGTACTTGCTCATATGCTTAGCCAGACCCCTCATCAAAACTGAGTGTGAGTAGAAAGAAGACAGAGAACAGTCAAACCACGTACAGAGCTACAGTTGCCTCCGGATGAACCATAACACCATGAACATTTGGAGAAATTTTTAACTAAACATTACAAGTCTCTGATTATCTGATCTGTTACTCTCCTAAGAATTTATAAACAAACATCATATTTGTGACCAGTAAAGTCTCTGATCATCTAATCTGTTACTCTCCTAAGAATTTATAAACAGAGGAATTTAAGGAAAGACTTTTTTTTAAGGCTCTAAGCTTCCAGAAGCCACCTCAGAGTCTGAGAGCTTGGGGAATGAGCTCAAAGCTTTAGAAAAATCAATCCTTTCTTTTTTTTTTTTTTGCCACATAGCTGCAAGGCAAGTGGGATCTTAGTTCCCCAACCAGGGATCAAATCTGTGTTCCCTGCAGTGGAACCGTGGAATCTTAACCACTGGATTGCCATGGAACCTAGAAAATGAAGCCTTTATCTGCATTTTCCCCACAATGGACCGTAACATAAAGCCGTTACACTAGAGTGAATGAAATGAACTTAGAAGTGTGTATTTCCCTAAAAATGCTCATTTCCTTACTTTCCTACTCACTGCTGAAATCTGAAAAATTATAAACCTGAGAAAAAATATTTGGAAAAGATACATACACTGACTGGTATCTTGAGCAAATTACTTAACACTGTTAAGCCTCAGCTTCCCCATCTATAAATGCTGCTGCTGCTGCTAAGTTGCTTCAGTCATGTCCAACTCTGTGCGAACCCATAGACGGCAGCCCACCAGGCTCCTCTGTCCCCGGGATTCTCCAGGCAAGAACGCTGGAGTGGGCTACCATTTCCTTCAGGGATAATATTAATGATGAGAACTAAGATACTACATATAAAGTACTTTAAAGAGTGCCTGGCACAGAGTAAGCACTCAATAAATGTTAACTCTATTTCCAGTTTGAGTAGGGTCTCCAATTTTAGCTCTGTGAATCTCAAAGGGACAAAACAAATATCAACTCATGCAAACCATTTGCAAGCATAACAATAGAGGTTCTTCTTTTACTTCTATCTTATGCCTTTCAAGATGAAGAACTACAATTAAAAGTTCTTGCTTTACATAGGGAGCAAACTTTGTTATTAAAATTAAAAGGAAAGAAAATTAAAAGGAATACTTGTTTATCATAAACTTTCATCATAGCTGATTACCAAAACAGACAAATTATAAACACAGAAGCTCAATAAATAAACCTAAAATGAACAAATTGAATATAATAATGATCAAGTTCCTGGAAAAAATTAATACTCTCAAAAACATTTGACAGAAAAAGATGACATGTTTTAATCGGAAGTTAATCATAACCTGTTGACTATAAATACCTGTTGCCAATAACGAGCTACTTCAGGCAAATTTAGAGCCTCACAGAGATAAACCAAATTCAGAACATCCTTTTGAAAGCAACTCCCACCAAAACCTGAAGAAAGAAAAAAAAAAGACAATATTTTCATTTGGAACCACATAACTAAATTATGTTACAAATTTCTGTGTCATACTAATCAGAAGGCCTACGCTAGGATTTTTAATAATAAAATTTGAATGTGGGAAAATTAATGAGTTTATAAATTCTGTGAAATTTGCAAGAAACTAATCAACTATAAATAATTTCCTAATAGTTATCAGTAATTTTTTTTATTACAAATAATTTTCTAACTTAAGTTTTATTGTGGCTACATTTCTATTTGTTTCCTCATTAGCTGGTATATCTGCTCCACATCTCTCATTCTAACATAGGGTTGGCAAACTTTAACATTCCTAGTGAAAAATATTTTAGCCTTTGTAGGTCATGTAGTCTCTGGCACAACTATTCAACTCTGCCTTTGTTGCTCAAAAGCAGTCATAGACAATATGTAATCAAATGAGCATAGCTATTTTCCAATAAAAATTCATTTACAAAAAAAAAGCTGTGGGCCAGATTTGGTCTGAGGACTGTAGTTCGCCCACCACTGTTTGAGTGCAATGCAGTATACAGTGAGGGTTGGCATGAGCTTTGAAGTCAGACACACCTAGCCACTCGCTAGTTGTATGACTGAACAACTTATGAAAATTCCCCCAATCCTTAATGAGCAACACTTTTATATAACAGGTTATAAATTAAGATATATATACACCTATTTCAGAACTTGTTGCTCAGAAGTAAATATCAGAAAGACAGAAAAGGCCAGGAAATCAGTACTGAAAAATGGCATAAAGCTCCCAAAACATAGGAAGTGCTGCCTATGGCCCAATCTATAAAAGACTCTTTTTACCTTTACATCAACTTTATTAATTTAAATCCAAAAATATAGGCAGTTCTCATTAAACTCAGTAGTTATATCCTATAAATTCACCATGAACACTGAATTAGCAAATACTGAAGTGCTGCTTGTAGGTAAAATACAGCATTAGGTTCCTGTGAGCTTCTGGTAATGTCTTTTGTCAACTGATCAACACAATCTTGTTTTATGTGTGTTTATATTTAGAGACATCTTATTTAAAAATATTGTTGACCTTCATTAACAATGAACTCAAAGCCAACAGCACTGACGTGAAGCTTATCAAGCCACATGTATTTTCTCTGTAAGGCACATCATAGTTTGCTGACACTTTGGAACACCAGAAAAAATTTCAGCAATATTCTCGAGGGCCATTTTAAACAGTGAAATCACAGGGGGAAAAAGCACCCAAATGCAAAAAATATGGTACTACACAGACCACAAAAACAGCAGACATTTGCAGTATGTGAGCTAAAACAAGAAGGTAAGAGTATTGCCTTATTCAACTTCAACTGGGAATGTATGTGTTGAGTGACTCAAATTTTGTGCTGCTCTGTTCATATCTGCAAATGACCAGATGAATATTAATGTTGGGTTACAAATACATTTTAGCAAGTGGGCTAAATAATTCACAAATATGGAATCCACAAGTAATGAAAATATTTCACTAAGGTCACATTTGCTACCTCATGCAAAGAGTTGACTCATTGGAAAAGACTCTGATTCTGGGAAGGATTGGGGGCAGGAGGAGAAGGGGACAAAAGAGGATGAGATGGCTGGATGGCATCACTGACTCAATGGACGTGAGTCTGAGTGAACTCTGGGAGTTGGTAATGGACAGGGAGGCCTGGCGTGCTGTGATTCATGGGGTTGCAGAGTCAGACACGACTGAGCGACTGAGCTAAACTGACTGATCAGAAGGAAAAGCAAATGATAAGGAATTTTTTCCTATTGCTTCAGTAAGGTGTTACATGATTTCTGATGTGATCTCCTAAACTTATTCTACCTAAATGTTCTAACAAAATATTAATGTATTTCTTCTGAAACACTGAACCATGTTTATTTACTAATTAGTCACTATTAAACAATATATGTAACTATTGTCTTACTTAGAAAGTCCCTGATAAGCTGAAGGCTACATGTATAATGAAATCATTATTTTAAGGGTGTCAAGCAAAGGCTTCCTTAAAGTTAGAGATCTACCTAAAAGAACCTACTTGATGTATAGAAAACTTTCAGCTTACCAACACTGGCTTTCAGAAATTTACTTCCAATTCTCTGGTCCATTCCAATAGCTGTTGCCACCTCTTCTACATCAGCTCCTGTGGCTTCACAGAGGGCACTTATAGAGTTAATGCTGCTGATTCTCTGGGCCAGAAAAGCATTTGCTGTCTTTTNCCTATTATAAGAAACATGTCTATCAAAAAAATTACTTTCCCATATAATTTTTTAAGTTGATATATTTTCATTTTTATTCAGTTCAAGAAATTTCTCTTTTTTTGTCCACGTGGCATGCAGGATCTTAGTTTCCTGACCAGGATCAAACCCTTGCCCCCTGCAGCGGAAATGTGTAGTCTTTACCCTTGGACAGCCAGGGAAGTCCCTGGTGTCACCGGTTATAGCAACTGTTTCCTTATTTTGACTAGGTTCCAGAAAATTAGAGTAAAGGGTTATTTTACAGAGAAGATTTAATTCAATCCTATATATAATCTTCCAGTATCTAAATTAAAGTAACCTAAAATTGGCCACCTCATGAGAAGAGTTGACTCATTGGAAAAGACTCTGATGATGGGAGGGATTGGGGGCAGGAGAAGGGCACGACAGAGGATGAGATGGCTGGATGGCATCACGGACTCGATGGACGTTGAGTCTGAGTAAACTCTGGGAGATGGTGATGGACAGGGAGGCCTGGTGTGCTGCGATTCATGGGGTCGCAAAGAGTCGGACACGACTGAGCGACTGAACTGAAAATCAGAGCAATGCAGAATTTATAGTAAGTCTTAATAAGACTTCAACATGAACAACTACATTATTCCATTAAAATCAATGGGATATTTGTAGATATCCAAAACAAACGCAGAAGCAGTTTATAATATAGGTTCTACCTCTTATTAGGTTCATTATGTAATTATCATAATTAGTATTTCAAATTTATATGGTACTTTTTAATGGAAGAACTCAGATCCTTTCATAGGTTAAAATTAGCTTTTGTTTTATTCAGAAAAAGCAAAGCAAATTATCCAGTTTGGTTTTTTAGAAGTAGTTATTAAATGGCTTTTTTAAGTGAACAAAATTAACATTAATAACTATTTAATAAATATGGTAACACAAAAAGTTTTCATTGTTAAATATTAACAGAATCTACTATTCTGTTCTCTGAGTAAAAACATGAACACCTTATTACCAAGTTTCATCTGATGGTCATTACTACTTCCTTCTTAGACAGTAAAAATGCCTAATTTTATTAATATAGTTTTGACCCATAAAATATAAATTTATACACTAACCACTGGACCACCAGGGGAAAAAATCACAATGAGCACAACTTTGTGGACCCTAAATACACTTAGCTGAGTTTTTCAATGTAGCTTGGTAATATTTTTACTTGTCCTCTCATTCTGAGATTACTGCTCCAACCTATACTACAGGTTCTTCAGAGGATTGTACCTCTCACGTTCCAACAACTGAGATTGACCAATGTTCCAGTCACTTTTATTTCCTGTTCCCACCAACAAAACAGTATCTTTATCCATTCTTATCTGCATGCCTGTGTGCTCAGTCCTGTCTGACCCCATTGACTATAGTCTGCCAGGCTCTTCTGTCCACGGGATTTTGCTGGCAAGCATACTGAAGCGGGTTGCCATTTCCTCTTCCAGGACATCTTCCCAACCCAGAGATTAAACCCTAGTCTCTTGAACTGGCAGGTGGATTCTTTACCACTGAAACACCTGGGAAGCCCCATCCTTGTTTACTTCCTTCCAATTTCTGAGAAGGGGACTTTCAAGGCCAATTCCTCTTCTGTGCTTTGGACCTCATCATCTTTGCTATTTTTCAAGACTTTATCCCATCAGTTAGCGCCTTTCTTCTTATAATTTTGACCTTTCCTTCTCTATGTGATTTGTCCATCTTAGTTTATTAACATGCTTGATTCTTTATCAACCACAGGAAAAAAATATAAATGAAAAAAAATCGTCTTTACCCCATGTCCCTCTCCAGTGACCACCACCTTTATTTCCTTATTAAACTTTTTAAGAGTCATTCCTTTTCTACACTCTTACTTCTCCAATCTCCTACCACTTGTAATTGTTCTTGTAAAAGTTGCAATGGCCCCCATAATATTGAACTTCAAGAATATGTCTCATCTCTTATTCCTCCTGTATATGTCATAATTGACAGCTTATTCACTCAGCAAATACTTGTCAAGCAGTTACTGAGTACTGGCCACTGTGTTAGTCACTCATAATCAAGACATATTCTTTATGGAGTTTGCACTACTAAAAACTCTTCTGGCTTTTAGTTCACCTTCTCTAAACTATTCTACATAGCTTCCCTAAGGCATTTCTTCCTCCACCCACCATCAAACATTGGTATTTTCCAGGGTTCTGCCCTTGACTCATGCTCTATTCTCATTATAGGTCCTTCCTGAGAGCTAACCTACTCTGGTTTTACTGCTGCCTGCAAAATATTTTTTTTAATACCTGGATAATCTTAACTTTACATCTTCAGACTTGAATTCTTTTTTTTCTTTTTGGCCATGCCTTGTGGCATGTGGAATCTTAGTTCTCCAACCAAGGATTGAATCCAGGCCACGGCTGTGAAGGTGCCAAGATCTAAATCATGGGACCACCAGGGAATTCCCCAGCCCTGGAATTCCTGAATATCATTCTAGATTCATTCCTCTCCTTCATCCTTTTATATAATCAACAGTCAAGTCCGATCATTTTTATTTCTAAATATTTCCCTTGGGAATTCCCTAGTGGTCCAGGGGTTAGGATTCTGAGCTCTTAGTGCTGAGTGCTGGGATTCAAGCCTCAGCAGTCAGTCAGTTCAGTCGCTCAGTCGTATCCAACTCTTTGCGACCCCCCGGACTGCAGTACGCCGGGCCTCCCTGTCCATCACCAACTCCTGGAGTTTACTCAAACTCTTGTCCATTGAGTCGGTGATGCCATCCAACCATCTCATCCTCTGTCATCCCCTTCTCCTCCTGCCTTCAATCTTTCCCAGCAACAGGGTAATTCCAATGAGTCAGTTTTTCTCATCAGGTGGCCAAAGTATTAGAGTTTCAGCTTCAGCATTAGTCTTTCCAATGAATATTCAGTACTGATCTCCTTTAGGATGGACTGATTGGATCTCCTTGCAGTCCAAGGGACTCTCAAGAGTCTTTTCCAACACCACAGTTCAAAAGCATCAATTCTTTGGCACTCAGCTTTCTTTATGGTTCAACTCTCACATCCATACATGACTACTGAAAAAACCATAGCTTTGACTAGACAGACCTTTGTTGGAAAAGTAATGTCTCTGCTTTTTAATAAGCTGTCTAGGTTGGTCATAACTTTTCTTCCAAGGAGCAAGCATCTTTTAATTTCATGCCTGCAGTCACCATCTGCAGTGATTTTGGAGCCCCCCAAAATAAAATCTGTCACTGTTTCCACTGTTTCCCCATCTATTTCCCATGAAGTGATGGGACCAGTTGCCATGATCTTCATTTTCTGAATGTTGAGCTTTAAGTCAACATTTTCACTCTCCTCTTTCACTTTCATCAAGAGGCTCTTTAGTTCTTATTCACTTTCTGCCATAAGGGTGGTGTCGTCTGCATATCTGAGGTTATTGCTATTTCTCCCAGCAATCTTGATTCCAGCTTGTGTTTCATCCAGCCCAGCATTTCTCATGATGTACTCTGCATATA